>JAODAL010020510.1:0-69255 GCA_025379985.1 Phyllomedusa bahiana
AGTGTAAACCGCCCCCCCTCCCCACCACTGACGTGAAACCCGTCCCACTTCCCCACCGGTGACATGCCCCCCCCCCATCCACACCGCCCGACAAAAGGGGACCTGTCCCCGTCCCCAAAAAGGTGAAAGAATTAAGGGGGGATTTTCCCGCAGGTTCTTTCCAAAGGGGGTTAAATTTTAATTAAAGTTTTTTGCGCAATTTTTCCCACCACAGGCCTTTAAAAAGAGGGAAAAAAGGGGAGAGACCCCCAACCATGAACTCACAAGATTCAAAAAAAAAAACAGCAAACTGTCTCCCCCGCGGCCCCAAAAATTTCTCTGGGAAAATCACCCCAAGGAAATTTGCAGGGGTTTTGGTCTTAATGGGGCATTTTTTAAAACACAAAAGAGGGAAAGGGAAAGGGAAAAAAAAAATTAATGCAAAAATTTTTAAAAATCTTTTCAAAGTGGGCTGAAAAAATTTATAGCAAATTTTATGTCACACTATGTGTGAACCCGGGGGCCCCAAATCATTTCCCCGTACAAAAAAAATGAAAATAATTACTGATTTACTCCTGTCAAAGCCCACAAGTTTCCAGAAATTTTTATTTCTTGATCGGGTTTTAAAAAACTGCTCCCATGATATTGATTTTGTTTTTTTTAAGAAATTTTAAGTTTCCTTTTTAAAGGTTTCCGGTCTTGTGTGTATAAAGGGGCTGTTTTATTTTTATTTTTTGAAAAACAAACCGGGCTAAGAAAAGCCCCTTTTCCCCTTTGAAAAGGGTCCCCCCATCAAATTTTAAAACCCTTAAACCCCAAAAAAATTCGCATGATTTCTTTTACTCTTCTTCTATTTAAAAATATAATCCCAACCATAGCCGCCTGGGCTTGCCAAACCCCGGTGTCATTCCCCCCTTTTTAAATATCAGGGAAGGGGAGGGAAATTTTTGGGCAAACCCCCGCTCTTCTCCCGTCTGTCCATCACCAGAATGAACTTGAAAGGGAAAATTTTTAAGACAGGTGACGTCCCCGACTTTCAGCTTTAATTCAAACTGATTGCCGAAAAATGTGGAGGGGCCCCAAATATTTTACACCCCAAACCCTTCATTTTAGGGGGGGAAAAACCTCGGCAAAAGGGAAAACATTGGGAGAAAAAAATGGGGCATTTTTTTTAAACCCTTTGGGGGGAAAACCCTTTGTTTGGGAAAGGACCCCCCTGAAGCTCTGAGCCCATGGGGCATCCCCCACGGGTTTCCTCCTTTTGGGAAAGACACCTGAAGCCTTGACCCCCTGGAAAATCCCAGAAGCTGGGGTTTTCCCCCGTTTTGGGTTTTTTCCAAAGGACTTAAAAGGGCCCGAGTCGCCCCCTGCTGGGAAATTTTGTTTTAAAACAATCAACTAATACCCCATAA
This sequence comes from Phyllomedusa bahiana, assembly GCA_025379985.1. Taxonomy (NCBI): domain Eukaryota; kingdom Metazoa; phylum Chordata; class Amphibia; order Anura; family Hylidae; genus Phyllomedusa; species Phyllomedusa bahiana. The sequence goes on from JAODAL010020510.1 coordinate 1,392, forward strand.
TTTGATATTTTTTCCCCCATATTTTATTTTTGGCCCCAAAATACTTGGGGGCCTTGGGTTTCCCCAAATATTTTGTTCAATTTTTACCTCCCCAATCTGGGCAGTTGCCCACATTTCTTTTTTTGGGAGTTTTAAACTGAAACCCAGCATGGTATAAAATGTACAATGGCCTTTTTCCCTCGGGATCGGGTTTTTTTTTTTTTAATTTTTTAAATCCAATTAAATTTTCCTTTTGTAAAAATTAAGGTAATTTTTTTTTTAAGCAGTTTTTCCCCTTGTATTAAACTGGGGGTTTTTTGCCCTTGTGGTGTGAACTATTTCCCAAGCTTTTTGGGCCCCTTAATTTTTTTTCCAAACCTTTCTATCTTTTCCCAAAGCAGCAAAAGGGCCAAAAGTCCCCTATGCCCTTGGGGGTTCGGGTTCCATCACCTTTGAAGCTTTTAAAGGGAAACTCGGTTGATTTTTTGATTTTTTTCCTCCTTTTTGGGGAAGAAAAGGCCCCGAAGCCCTACCCCCCTGGGGCATCCCCCAAAAAGCGGGTTTCCTCCTTTTTGCAAAACGGGCCCGAAACCTTTACCTCATAACATCACCAAAACCCCGGCTTTTCCTCCTTTAAATTTATCCGGCCCGGGAAGCCTCGGGCCCCATGGGACAACACCAGACGCCGGGCTTTTCCCCCCTTGTTGGCAGGACAACCCGAAGCCTTTGAGCTCATGGCAACAGACCCTGGGTTTTTTTCCCTTTTTGGGCAATGGAAAACCCGGGAAACCCTGACCTCTTTGGGCATCCCCCAAAATGGTTTGGGTTTTTCCTCCCTTTTTGGGCCAAAGACCGGCCCCAAGCCCGGCCCCAGGAAACACCAACACTGGGGGTTTTCTCCTTTTGGGAATTTACGGGAAACCCACCTCCTGGGGGCATCACCCAAAGCGGGGTTTTTCCCCCTTGTTGGGATGCCCGGGCCGAAGCCCTGACCCCAAGGGCACCCAGACCTGGGTTTTATCTTTGTTGGCAATGCCCGGGCCCGAAGCCCTGACCTCCTTTAAAATACCAACGCTGGGGTTTTTTCCTTTTTTGGCAATAGAGGCCTGAAAACCCTGACCTTCCTGGACATCCCCCGAACCCGGGGTTTTCCCCCCTTGTTGGCAAAAGACCCCTGAAGCCCTGGGGACCCCTGGAATCACCCGACGCGGGTTTTTCCTCCTTTTTGGCAAAACGGCTTTAAGCCCTGACCTTTCCCGGGGCATCACCGGGCGCTTGGGTTTTTTCCTGTTGGGCAATTGACCCCCCCCGAAGCGTGACCTCCCGGCTTTACCGGGCGCTGGTTTCCTCCTTGTTGCAATGACCCCGGGCCCGAAGCCCTGAAACCCCCTGGGCATCACCGGGCCTGGTTTTTCCCCTTTTTGGCAATTTACCGGCCCGAAGCCCTACCTCCTGGACATCACCAACGCTGGGGTTTTCCCCCTTGTTGGCAATGACCCTGAAGCCCTGACCTCCCGGACATCCCCCAGACCCCTGGGTTTTCCCCCTTGTTGGCAATGACGGCCTAAGCCCTGACCCCCTTACAAACACCCGATGCGGGGGTTTTCCTCTTTTTTGGCTTTGGGCGGCCGAAACCCTGACCTCCTGGGCATCAAACCGGGCGCTTTGGGTTTTCCTCCCTGTTGGGCAATGTTGGGCCGAAGGGTCTGGGCCTCCTGGACATCACCGGGGTTTGGGTTTTTTCCTTGTTGGGGAAAGAAAAAGCCCCAAGCCCTTTACCTCCTTTGGGGGATCACCCAAAATGGGGTTTCCTCCTTGTTGGGAATGACGGCCGGAAGCCCGGGCCCCCTGGGCATCCCCCAGACGCTGGGGGTTTCCCCCCTTGTTTTTGGGAATTACGGCCGAACCCCACCCCCCCTGGGGCATCACCAGACCCCTGGGGTTTCCTCCTTGTTTGGGGAAGGGCGGCCCCAAGCCCCCCACCTCAAAACATTTACCGGACGTGGGTTTCCTCCTTTTTGGGAATGGCGGCCCGAAAACCTTGACCTCATGGGGCCAACCCGACGCTGGGGGTTTTTCCCCCTTGTTGGGAAGACGCCCCCCGAAGGCCCCTTACCCATTGGGCACACCAGGGGGCTGGGTTTTGTTCCTTTTTTGGCAATGACGCCCCGAAGCCTTGACCTCATGGACATCACCAAACGTTGGGGCCCCCTCCTTTTTGGCTTTACAAAACCCGAAGCCTCAAACTTGGAAAATTACCAACCTGGGTTTTCCCCCTTGTTGATTCGGCCTCTACGCGGCGGGCCCCCAAATTGCTGTTTGTGGCCCTTTTGGGAAATTTTAAATTTTTTAAAAAAAGTGAAAAAAACTCCAATTGGGTTTAGATCAGGGGGCCCGGCTTGGGCCCCCCAGATTTTCCACTTTTTAACTCTTGGGTTGGGATTTTACTATTTTTTTGGGGGTTGGCCTCTTTAATTTTGAAACAACCCAAACCGGGTTTGGGTGCATTTTTGGGTGGGTTTTAACACATAGTTATGTCTCTGAAAAACTTTTGAAAAATTCACCGCTGCTTTTTTGTTTTGGGGCACATCATCAAAAAAACACTAGTGCCCCAGTGCCCTGACAGCCCATGGCCCGCCCAAAACCCTTCCCCCCCCGCCCCTGTTTACAAAATGATGTGGGGAGTGTGTGGGCAGGGGCTTTACCGGGGCCCTGCCCCTTTGTTTCAATGATGGGGGATTTTGCGGGGGGAAACAGGAGCCCCATACCGCGCCTCCGCCCCTGTGTTACAGATTTATGGGGAGGGGTTTTTATCAGGGGTGAACCGGCCCTTCCCCCCCCCTTTCAGTATGTGGGGGTTTTCCCGTGGATTAGGAGCCGTTTCCCTCCTCCGCCCTGTGTTTCAGATGAAAAGTGGGGGGTAAATGTGGGTCAGAAACTGTACCGCCCTCCGCGGTGGGTTAAAAGTGATGTGGGGCCCGTGGTTGGTGGGGGGAATCCAAAGGGGGGGGTTTGGGGGGGGGGGGTTTCCCGCCCTCCCCCTGTTTTTACGATAAAGTGCGATTTTGGATTGGATCAGGCGCTGTTTCCGCGCCTCCCCCCCTTTTGGGAAAAGTTGGGTGTGGGGTGGGGCTTTCAGGAGCTTTTAAACCCCCCCCCCCCCCGTTTTGGGGTTTCAGATGAAGTGGGAGGGGCTTGGATCAGGGGCTGTACCCCCCTCCCCGGGGTGTTCCAGATGATTGGGATGCGCGGGGGACAGGGGTTTACCGCGCCTCCCCCCTGTGTTTACAATGATGTTGGGGGTGTGCTTTTGGGGGCGGGAAACCCGTAAAAACCCCTCCCCCTTTTTTTCCAGATGAAAGTTGGGGTGTTCTGTGATCAGTTTTTAAACCCCGCCTCCCCCGTGTGGTTTTCAGATGTTTGGGGTGTGCTGTGGGTTTAGGGCTGTACCGCGCCCCCCCCGTGTGTTACAGATGCTGTGGATGTCTGTGGGCTGGACTTAAACCGCGGGCCCCCGCCGGGGTTACAGATGTTTTGGGGTGTGCTGTGGTTGGCTGTACCCGCGCCCCGCCCGGTTTACAGAAAGAAGGGGGGATGTGCCCCGGGGTCAGGAGCTGCACCCCCCCCCCTGGTGTAATGAGGTTGGGATGTGCCCCCTTTAATTTAGGGGGTTACCCCCGCCATCCCTCCCCCCGGTTTACGATGATTTTGGGATTCTTGGCTGGAGCTGTACCGGCCCCCCCCATGTTACAGAAAGGGGGAAAGGGGCTGTGGTTTAGGGCTGTACCCCCCCCCGCCGTATTTTACAGATGATGTGGGGTGTGTCTTTTGGGTAAGGGGCTGTTTTCCGCGCCTCCCCCCTTGTTACAGATGATTGGGTTTTGCTGTGGTTCAACTGTACCCCGCCTCCCCGTGTGTTACAGATATTTGGGGTTGCTGTTGGGTCAGGAGCAGTACGCGCCCCCCCCTGTATTAACAGATGATGGGGGGGTTTGCTGTGGTTTGGAGCTGTACCGCCCTCCCCCGTGGTTACAAAATGGGGGGTGTGTTTGGATTAAAAAGCGTAAACCCCGCCTCCCCCGGGGGTGTTCAGTGATTGGGGATTTTGCGTGGATCAAAAGGCCCTTTTCCGCACCCTCCCCCTTTTTACAGGTTTTAGGGTGGGATTGCTGTGGGTCCCCGAGTGTACCGCGCCTCCCCCGTGTGTTACAGATATGTGGGGGATGCTGTGGAAACGGGCTGTACCCCCGCCTCCCCCGTTTTGTTAAAAGATTTGTGGGATGTGCTGGGGATTTAGGGGTGCGTACAGCCCTCCGGGGTTTTACAGTTTATTGGGATGTGCTGTTTGGTTCCAAAAGCTGTACCCCCCCCCCCCTTTTTTTACAATGATTTTGGGAAATTTCTTTTATCGGGCTTTACCGCGGCCTCCCCCTTGTGTTACAGATATGTGGGATGGGGCTGAGGATCAGGGCTTTAAACCCCGCCTCCCGCCTTTTGTTACAAGGAAAGGGGGATGGGCTGTGGATTCCCGGAAACTGTACCGCCCTCCCCGTGTGTTACCCGGGTTTGTGGGATGTTTTGTGGAAGGGCTGTACCCCCCGGCCCCCCCCAAGTGTTACAGATGATTGGGGTTGCTGTGGATCAGGAGCGCCCCCCCCGTTTTTTACAAAATAAAGGGGGTTGCTGTGGAAAACAGGAGCTTAAAGCCCTCCCCCCCTGTTTACCCCCTGATGGGTATGTGGGTGTGGCAGGAAACTTACCGGCCCCCCCCCCCCCCCCATGTGTTACCGAAAACCGGGTATGTGCTGGATAGGACTGTACCCCGCCTTCCCCTTGTTAAAGAGGGGTGGGTGTTTTTCTGTGGTCAGGGCTGAACCCCCCTCCGTCTGTTACAAATGATGTGGGAATTTTGGGTGTGGGCAAACTTACCGCGCCTCCCCCTTGTTACAGATGATGGGGGATTGCGTGGATCAGGGCTGTACCCCGCCTCCCCCCGTTGTTACCCGATTTAGGGGGGGTGTTGTGGATCAGGACTTTCCCCGCCCCCCCGTTTTTTTCCAATTTATTTGGGGTGTGCTGGGGGTCAGGGCCCGTACCGCCCTCCCCCCGTTTACAAAATATGGGGGGGCCCGGGGGTTTTAGGGGGGGTTTTTTCCGCCCCCTCCGCCCCGTGTTAAAAAAGAAAAATTGGTATGTACTGTGGATCCCGGGCTGTACCCGCCTCCGCCGTTTTTTACAGATATGGGGGTGTTCGGGAAACAGGACGTGCCGCGCCTCCCCCGTGGGGTTACCTGTTATTTTGGGGTTTTCTGTGGGTCAGGGGCTGTTTCCCGCCTCCCCCTGTGTTAACGTTTATGGGGGATGTCTTTTGTATCAAGGTTCCGCGCCTCCCCCATGTGTTTAAAGAAAGATGGGGGTTTTTCCCTTTTTGGGTTTAGAAACTTACCGTACCTCCCCCCCTGTTACAGATGATGGGGGATGTCTTGTGGGTCAGGGGCTGTTCCGCACCCCCACCCCCTGTGATTTTTTGAATGGGGGTAATGGGCTTTTGGGTCAAAGGGGCTGTACCACGCCTCCCCCTTGTTTCAGATGAAAAAGGGGTAAAGTGCTGTGGTTTAGGGCTTTTCCACGCCTTCCCCCTTTTTTTTCAGATGGATGGGGTTTTGTGCTTGATTAGAGCCCGTACCCCCCCCCCCCCTCCCCCCCCTTGTTAAAAATATGGGGGTTTCTGTGGATCAGGGCTTACCAAAGGCCCCCCGCCCCTTGTTACAGATGATGGGGGATGTGCTTGATAAGGAAACTGTAAACCCCGCCCCCGCCCTGTGTTTCAATATGTGGATTCGGGGGTTTAAAGCTGTAACCCGGCCTCCCCCCGTTTTTTTTAAAAATTGGGGGGGTGCTGTGGATCTGAACTTACCGCGCCCCGCTGTGTGGGAACAGATATTGGGATTTTCTGTGGGTCAGGAGCTGTACCGGCCTCCGGGCCGGGGTGTTACTGGGTATGTGGGTGTGGTTTGGAGCAGGAGCTGTACCGCTCCTCCGCAATGTGTTAACTGATGATGTCGGATGTTTCTTTGGGCAGGAGCTGTACCCCGCCCCCCCCGGTTGGGGTTTCAGATGAGGGGTTGAAGGAAACACCAGTCCGCCGGCCCCCTTGAAGGGGGGGCGGCCTGACTTGGGGGGGATCCGACATTGGGGCTGCCCACTAGGGGGGCTCAAAGGTTTTGCCAGGGAATTTTTTCCACGTTAAAACCCTTTCCCACACTGGGGGCCCGGGAAACACAATGCGCCACCGTTCGGCCCCTTTTAAATTTTAAAAGGGGCCCCGGGCCGTTTTTCCGGGCTTATACAATTTAAAGGGAACCCAAACCCTTGGGGATTTTTATACTATAGAACCGAAATTAGGCTTGAGGGCCCTTGACAAACGACTAACCCCAATTAAATTTATAGATTTTTAAATTAAACCCTTAAGGGCACACTTGGGGCCCTTTTTATTACCAAAAAAAGGGTTTTTTAATATACAAGGGCAGAGAAGGTGCAAATACAAATTTTGGTTTCAGACAAAAGGCAGTTAAAATAAGTCCAATTACCTTGTTCTTGGGGCCCCGGGCCCCTTGGGGGGAAAATGTGGCCTGGCTGCTCTGGGGTGTCCTGGGAAATGTTCTTAGGTTTCCCCTCTCCCGGATCAAGGAAAAGAAAAACCAACCCGGCCTTTTGGCTTATTCTGTTGGGGGAAACCCACCTGGCACCTCCTACCCACCCCCGGAACGGGCTAAACTCCCCCCCACTCAGGGCAGGGGAGTTTTGATACAAACCCAAAAAAGGACTATAACTCGGCAGGGCCTTGGCACAGAAACCGAGCCTTGCCATCAGAAAAACCCCTTTGGTTTACCCAACGCCTGGATAAGGACAAGGGCCCATTCCCTTTTGGACTCCCTCCTTGGGAATTTTAAACCCCCCCCCCCTTGGGAAAACCCGGAAATGGGAATTTCGGCGGGGGATTCCATATTTTTTAGGGTTTTGAACTCGCCATGGAAACCCTTTTTGAGCTGTCGCCCATTTTAAACGATTGAAAAAATCGGAGAAAAACCCCACCCGGGTTGGTTTTAGGCAAAAATCTTTTAAAACTTCAGCCCTTTGGAAACCAAATTTTTCAGTGTAATTAGGTTACATGAGGATCCTTTTTTTGGGAAAGACCCCCTGCCCGTGGCACTTTCCCACAAGGGTTGGGGAAAAGAGCTGTGCGATTAACACAAATTTAGTTGCCTGTGGGGGGGGAATGTGGGTTTTTTCTAAAATTAGGTTGGGGAGAGGGCGTCAAATTTTGGGGTCAATTTTTAACCAAGGGGTAATTTCCCGTTTGGGTGAGGAGGGTGTACCAAAGCCCCCCCCCGTTTTACAATGTGGGGGATGTGGTGATCAGGGGCGTACCCGCCTTCACCCTCCTTTTTTACCTTTTCCAAACATTCTGGAAAAGGTTTTATTTTTGGTTTTATCCCAAAGAATCTTTTCAAGAACCTTTCGGCTTTTTTCCATATTTTTTTTAGGGAAAAGGGCCAATCCCCCCTTTTATTCCCTTTAGGCTTTAGAGCCCTCGGCCCATGCAGTGCCCCTCGAATTGGGTTTCATGGGAGTCTTCTTCCCTTTTTGGGAGATTTGAGGGTTTTCACTTGCTTGGCTGTTTTGAAAGGGGGTTTTCTTCCCCTTATTCCCATACCCTCCATTCCCCTGTTTTCTCCTTTTAGGGCGTCCCCCTTTTTGGTTTGAGATTTTCCCCCGGCTTTTCTTTCTTTTTTCAGGGGTTCACCAAACTTTAAATTTTTTCCCCTTTAATAATTTTAGGAAAAATTTTTCGGGTGGTTTTTTTTTGTTTTGCCAAACTTCGGGTGGGTTTTTCACCTATGGGACGTTTTTGGCATATTTTATTCACTGAAAAAAGCGGGACCACACCCAAAACCAACTCCAAGCCTTTTTCTGCCCTTTAAATTTAGAATGACAAAGGAAATTGCCCAACCCCGGGCCCCTGAAACGGCCCCCGATCAATTGTCCAATTTTCTTTTTGGGCCCTTTATAAAAAGGCACCCAGGTTTCAAGGAAACTCCCCAAAACCCCCTTATCCAGTGTCAAAAGTGGATCCCCCCAAAAAAAAGCGAAAATTTTGGGACTTTAAATTTCCCTTTTTAAAAAAAACAAACTTCAAAAATTTTCAAAATTTAAAAAGGAAAAAAAAAAACAAAATTTTGTGTCCCGTGTCCCAAAAAAATTTTTGGGCTTTTAAATGTTAATTCATCAATAGTCCTTCCGGTTTTGGGCCCTCTGGTCTCATTCCAAGTAATTTTCATAAACGTTTAAACCCCAGCTTTTCCATCCCCCTTTTAAAGCCCCCCTCGCAGGGTTTTTCCCCCCCCCCTATTAAAACCCCAAACTTTCAGGTTTTTTCCCCCCCCCATCTTTTAAATCCCCCTCTGCAGGTTTCTCCCCCCCTCTATATAAAGCCCCATCTGCAGGTTTCTCCCTCCCTCTATATAAAGCTCCATCTGCAGGTTTCTCCCTCCCTCTATATAAAGCTCCATCTGCAGGTTTCTCTCCCTCTATATAAAGCCCCATCTGCAGGTATCTCCCTCCCCTCTATATAAAGCCTCATCTGCAGGTTTCTCCCTCCCCTCTATATAAAGCCCCATCTGCAGGTTTCTCCCTCCCCTCTATATAAAGCCCAATCTGCAGATTTTTCTCACTCTCTGACATGAAATCAGAATAAACCTTCCCCGTTTTAGGCCAATTAGGAACCAAAATTATTTATATTTGCCAAATGCAGAATAATGAGAGGGAGAATTTTAAGGCGTTTTTTTTACTTTCTGTAAAGTCAGCAGTTTCCATAAACTGGGATGACTCCGCCTTTATACAATTTGGGACCACCCATATGATGAGGTCAGGTCTTTGGAAGCTTCTGATAGGTTTATTGGCAACATCTGAGTTAGAGACACAGCTGTGGATGTATTTTATAGCACACCAGGAACACACTGCTTCTGTGTGTAACATCATGGGAAAGTCTAAAGCAATCAGCCAAGATATGAAGAAGAGAATTGGGGGCAGTTTCCAGACACCAGAAGGAGCCTCGTTCATCTCTACAAACAATTATATACAAGTACAAACAAGATGGGAATGTCCGGCCATCATACCACTCAGGAAGGAGACGGGTTCTGTGTCTCAGAGATGAACGTGCTTTGGTCCAACATGTGCATATCAACCCAAGAACAAAAGCAAAAGACCTTGTGAAGATGCTGGTGGAAGCTGGTAAGATAGTGTCATTATCCACAGTGAAAAGACCTAAAAGACCTACATTTCTGGAGACCTGTCCTGTGATCTGATGAAACTAGAATTGAACGGTGTGGCCATAATGACCATCGTCACGTTTGGAGGAAAAATGGAGAAGCTTGGAAGCCTAAGAACACCATCCCAACTGTGAAAAACAGCTGGACGCAACATGTTGTGGGGTTGTTTTGCTGCAGGAGGAAATGGTGCACTTCACACAATAGATGACATCATGAGGAAAGAAGATTCTGTGGCAATACTGAAGCAACATCTCAAGACATCAGCCAGGAAGTTACAGCTTGTGTGGAAATGGGTCTTCCACATGGACAATGACCCGAAGCTGCTGCCAAACTGGTTACAAAGTGGCTTAAGGAGAACCAAGTCAATGTTTTGGAGCGGCTGTCACAAAGCCCTGATCTCAGTCCTATTGGAAATGTATGGGCAAAGCTGAAAAGGCCGGTGCGGGCAAGATGACCTCCAAACATGGCTCAGTGACACCAGTTCTGTCAGGAGGAAGCGGCCAAAATTCCCACCAACTATTGTGAGAAGCTTGTGGAAGGATCCATAACGTTTGACCCAAGTCCTACAGTTTAAGGGCAAAGCCACCAAATATTAAGGAAATGGATGGAAACTTCTGACTTTGCAGAAAGTAATTAAAAAAATATTAAAAAATTCCCCCCCCTCATTATTCTGCATTTGGCAAATAGAAATAATTTTGGTCCCTAATTGACCTGAAACAGGTGAGGAAACAAGCAACTAGTGCAAATTCCTAGCATAGGATCACCAACATTCTGGCCATGAGTATGGAGGGAAGGGTTTCTAATAAAGCCCTCAGTGGCATGTTGGACCACCAAATCTGAAAGAGCCCGGCCGAGAGCATTAGAGGAGAGCAGAGCAGGAGCGGGGAGAGGTGAGTGACGACCGGAACGTTAAGCACCAACACGAGCGTGTCCATGGTCCGGAGAGGGGACTGCGGTGCGCATTGTGACACACCAAGGTAGTTGCACAACACATTGTCCTACCCGTCACCCTAGCCACCTTCCAAAGTCCCTTTGAGGCCCACCATAATGCTGAAGTGGTCCTCAGTGAACTAGGGTTTGCCGCCCCCTGATTTACACGAATACTAGAGACATAGATCATGCAGAATTCCCTTATCCCACCTCTCAGAATGGCGGCTTTTCTTGCAGAGTTTGCAGAAGTTCCAGGTAATATCTTGGTGCGCAGGTCAGGGCTCAGTACAGACAATGCTTTATTGTCCACAGGCCAATGTTTCTAGTAAGCAGCGGCCACCGGCAGACGAGGAGACAGCGCGGCCCTGAGGAACCGTCCTTTATGGAGCTCTTACCGGCAGCAACTGATCTGAATATTGATGAAGTCTTCACTTATTAAGCAATTAATGAGATTGTCTCACAGTTTAACCTGAGCATTTACACGAACCAGACTAATGCATTGTCCATTGCATTGACCAGAAGTGTCTCTTAAAGGAGCAGCACTTCCTGACGGCGCCCCGGCCACGCATCAGGGGTAATGGGATGGTCTGTGTGGGTCCCGGGCAGTAAAGCACTGACTGGTAGAGATCAATTCATTCACTTGAATATAAATGTCAGATTCTGTGAGGAATAAAATCACTTTATAGGGGTCTGATTCCAAATACTTTGCCTCCGAGGTGTTACAGGGATTAGGAAAAAAAATTGAGTTGGGGCCGGGGTGGGTAAAAAAAAAAGACAAAATGCTGCTACATCTCCCAGGATCCGCTCCCCTTCACTTCCGGGTTCTTATCCCAACACACTAAGTGAATGGAGCGCGAGCCTCTCCTGGCTATCGGGCCAAGATGAGAGAGGTCAGCGTCCTGAGCGGGAGGGGAGAGAGAGGTCAGCGTCCTGAGCGGGAGGGGAGAGAGAGGTCAGCGTCGTCAGCGGGAGGGGAGAGAGAGGTCAGCGTCGTCAGCGGGAGGGGAGAGAGAGGCAGCGTCGTCAGCGGAGGGGAGAGAGAGGTCAGCGCTATCAGCGGGAGGGGAGAGAGAGGTCAGCGGGTGTGGCGAGAGAGGTCAATGTTATCAGCGGGAGGCGAGAGAGAGGTCAGTGTCATCAGCGGGAGGCGAGAGAGAGGTCAGTGTCATCAGCGGGAGGCGAGAGAGAGGTCAGTGTCATCAGCGGGAGGCGAGAGAGGTCAGTGTTATCATCAGGAGGCGAGAGAGGTCAGCATCAGCAGCGGGACCTGAGAGGTCTCCAGTGCAGAAAAAGATTACCGCAATATCCTTTCCTGTTTTGCTCTTGTTATTTTCAGAGAACAATAGAACAATCATGTCATTACCTACTATTTGTAACAAAATTACATGGAGATAAGCAGCAGCTGCAGAAAAGCGAGACCAGCTACCTGGGTCTTCATTACTTTAATTTCTTTATTATCACAGAGAAGGGCAAGGAATGAAAAAACATTGCAAAAATTCTATAAAAAAAAAAAAAAAAAGTTTTCCAGGAATATTGTTTGCCCTAAAAAGATGCCGTGAGTTCAGATTATATCTCTTTTTTTATTTATTTTTTTAAAAATTTTAAAAAAATTCCCGGGAAAAGGGTTTAAAATCTCTGAAAACCCCATGAACAATCATATTTTGTTTTTTAAGACAAACCACTAAGGGGCCCTCCCTTAAAAAGGTTTCAAACCAACTTCCAAAAGAGGGCATAAATCTATAAAAGGCAAAAAAATTTTTGGGTCACTTACCTCTGAACGGGTTAAAACCCTCGCCCCGCGGGTGCCGGAGGGGAATTAAAATTTTCCCCCCCCATGGTACTGTTGGCAGCAAAATACCCTTTGGCCAACTTTTGCTATTTTTTTGGGTGCATAAAAAGGGTTGTAAAATGCCCCCAGAAAGTGGCAAAATTTTTGGTGCCACACGCCCCTATGGACACTTTTGCTCCCTCCCCCCCAAACAAGGGGGGGTGGGCTTAGGGAAAAGGGTGGAGTAACAAAAAAAAAAGGGGGTTGTGGCCCACAGCACAACAAAACCGTCAAAAAATTTTTGGTGAAAATTTAACCAAAAAAAAGTTGGTGTAAAAAGCTAAAAAGGGCCTAAATTGCACCCAAAACCGCGGAAAAAACCCCCCCGGGCTTTTTGGGGTTTTCTGACACACTGCTGTTTTTGCACTTAAAATTTCAGCCTGAAATCCGAGTGGAGTCCCCCTCCAAAAATTTTTGTGGGGTATTTTTGGTTTGGGATCTATTTCAGGCCCCGTTTTTTTCACCCCTCCAAAATCTAGTCCACTGAAAATTGGCAGGTCAGATAAACCACGCTGGGAAAACCCACTTTTTTTCCATTAGAAACAATGAAAAGGCGACTCCCCTCACCCTCTTTTCATTATTTTTTACTTGTTTGTGAGTCCTAATTTTACATACACGTTTTGGGTTTTGGGGAGCTTGACCTACAACGAAAAAACCCAAAAGCCTCATACCCAAGGGCCTTTATGAACATCTGTTTTATGTTTTGGGAGGCCCCTGATTTTTGCCCCCCCCGTTGCCTTTTTTAATATCTGGTGTTTTTCTCGTAGGGGGTACATTCATTGGGTTTAATATCATTCTTGAAAAAATTTTTAAAAATTTTTAAATAAAACTTTCAATTTAAAAAAAAAAAAAAAAAAAAAAAAAAAACCAGAAAGGGCGGACTGCAGTCAGATTTGGGGCGTAAATTTTGGGGGTGAATCTGGGGCCAAAATCAAGGGTTTTGGCTTTTTTTGACCAAAAAAGCAGATTTGGGCCATTGTGTGTTAGTTTTCAGAAAATTTCAGTTTTCCAAAAATGGAAGGGCGGTGGGGTTTTAATGGGTGGAGGGGTTAAAAACCCGAGGCGAAGCTTAAACCTCCCCGGGGGCCCTTTGTGTTAAAAACAATTAAAAAGGGCCCCCCCCAAACCATGATTTCCAATTTTTTTTAATACGGGATCTCCTAAAAAGTAGAGGAGTCCTTTTGGGGCCCCCTTAAAACTTTAGGGCACTTTCAAACCCCCCCGCACCTCCTGTAGCTAAAAACCCCCCTTTTTGAAACAATTTTTCCCCACACGCACTTTTTTATCTATTTATAACTTTATTTCCTAAGGGGATGTTCACACGGCTTATTTTGGGACAAAAATTTCACCACGTATTTCCGGGAGCGGTTTTCTGCGCTTAATTTGAGGGGAAAAGCCCCCCCTTTTGTTTTCAGAAAACCATAGTTTTTCAGAAACTAAGGGTTTCGCCCCCCCTCCCCCCCCCCCTTGAAAAATACACCGTATTGTTTCCAAACAGGAAAGAAGGAAAAAGTCAATTATTTTTCAGAAAAAACACCCACGAGTAATGAAGTCCAATGGGGCCGCTGGGCGCCAGCCCCCCTGCACCACGAGCCCCGAAAAACACTTGTACTTTCAGCGCGTACTGTACTTGCCGCAATACATCCCTGTGAACATAGGGCCCTTTCGGGATTTTCAGGCTTTCCTATTTTTAAAAGGGGGCACAAGGGAGGGGGCCCGGGGTTTCCCCGAGAAAGGTTTAAAAATAAGGAGTAAAATTTGTTCCTTGTGGTAAATTTTACCCAAAATGGTGATCCCCAAAATAAAGGGTTTTCTTGGGGGTTTTTTCACAAACCCCCCAATTCCACGCTGACGTAAAAATGAAACACACTACAAACCCCATTTAAAAAGCAATGCCCTTGTTTTTAGACGGGGCCGATCTTACACCAGTGATGTCCCCCCGCCTACAAAAAATTGACTTGGCGCTATTTTTTTTAGGCGGTTGACAAAAGGGTTTAAAATTTGGAAAAGGGGGCAGAAATCCCCCTTTGTCCCGTCCAGGTTTATTTCCTCGCTGAAAATCCGCCCCCGGAAAAACCCCTGTGGTGTGAACCTTTCCCCTATACTTTTTTCAAAGAACAAACTTCGATTTGCGGGCCATAACCCCTTTTTTTTTCCCAATTTTTCCCCTGTTCTTTGCCCCATATTTTAAACTTTTCCTTTTTATTTGCCATTTCCCCAATAAGGGTTTTTCTTTTCCTCTTTCCCCGAAGGCCGGCAATTTTCCCCGGGTCCCCCTCTTCACGTAGAGGTTGACACTGGCGTTTTTTTGGGTACTTTTTAATGAAGCTTTCCCCTTGGGAAAAAACCCGTTAGGTTGATTTCTCAAACTAGAGACTCTAATTTTCTTTCTTTTTTCTTTAGGGGTTTTTCAGGGGGGTTAAACCCCCAGTCCTTTTTTACTCTCGTTAGAGCCGTTTTTTTGGGTCTCCTCTGAAGGGAGTAGTACACAACGTTGTAGGAAATCTTTAGTTTTTTGGCAATTTCTCGCATGGACTAGCCTTCATCTCTCAGCACAAGAATAGGCTGTCGAGTTCCACATGAAAGTTCTCTTTTTCTGGCCATTTTGCCGGGTTTAATCAAACCAACAAATGTAATAAAAGAAAAAACTTCAGCTCACCTGAGTAACCACTTGAGGCGCGGTCCAAGCAAGCCCTCCACTTGCACATAGAAACAGAACAGCAAACGATATGACCAGCCACACGAATCCAATGTGCAACAGAGATCGAACAAAATGTTTATTGTTACTTCCTAAAAACAATAAAATTTGTGAAAACCGCTGAGATGAACAGTGTATGGAACAATTCTCATAGTTGACGCGTTTCCGATCATCTGATCCTTAATCATAACAAAGGTAACACCCTATATTGCTTATTATATAAGGGCTGCACCTTAAAGGGACTACACCACACATCAATATAAAAGAACTCATATCAAATAATTTAAAATCAAATCGGTTCTATGATTAAGACCAAAAGGATGTGCTAAGTTTAACATAAGAATTCAATATCCTTCACTATCGAGAAGAAAACAAATGTAATGCTCCAGATTCTCCACTAGGTCAAAGGTAGGTCAGTGTTCTAGCTTCTCTAATCAGCAAAACTGTTTTAAGCTGTGCTAACATACTAGCACAAGGGTGTTCAAAATATCCAATAGCTTCTTACACAGCAAAGACAATGTAGCATTAGGACATTGGAGCGATGGTTGTTGGGAATGGGCCTCTATGCACCTATGTAGATATTGCATTAACAACCACACGTTTGCAGCCTGAATAGTCATTGACCACATTAACAATGTATGTAGGGGATTTCTGATTCATTTAATGTTTGCTTCATTGAAAAAAAACTGGGTTTTTCTTTTAAAATTAAGGAGCTTTCTAAGTGACCCCAAACTTTTCAGGGGTAGTGTATGAATAATTTCACGGCATGGGTCTGCCGCCTATGGGATGTATGAAGGTGTGCTCAAACCGGTGAGGGTCCGTCCACCGCCAGCAGCGGGCCTCGGTTCAGTTGGGGAGCTGCTCTCAACAATCTCACCTCTCTCCGCACCTTTCCAGGCTTCTGTACTTTCCAGGCCATGCAAGTCCCAACTACAATCTGTCCCGATTATAAGCAGCTACTGTTCTGCTGGATGACAACGGGCAAGGTTGGCGGTGCCTGAGGATGGTTAGAGGCAAAGCCCGATTGGGTGTCATATTTGGCCGTGGCTCGAGGCGTGCTCTGGTGTCAGGTGCTTGGACAGGGCCCAGTGCCCTGCTTTACTCAGGGGCCCCTAAGGCTACATCCACGCGGCAATTGTAAAACACCGGTTGGATTCTATAACAGAGTCCAGCGGCATTTTATAATCAGCTTTTGGGGCGGACTTTGTGGTCGGCTTTCGGCCCATATAACATTGAACTATATTTTCCACTGTAAGTGCAGCAGAAAAATTTTCGCGCTCCAACTTTTTTTGGGAAAAAGCTGTCGGCCTTTGTAACGACTTCAGAAAATTCCGTGATGTGGGGGACTGCAGCTCGATTTTTACTAAAGGTCTACGGGGAGGGTTTCACAGTCGGATTTTCAATAGTTTAAAAATCCATGTGTAACTGACTGTAAAATGTGCACGTAGCCCAAAACCAAAAATTGCTTTGTTACACGGAATTTTTTAAAAATGGCTTTTCCAAAATCCGAGGGAAATTTTAACATCGCGGCCCTTTTTTTTTTGGGGCGCAGTTTTTTTCCCAAAAAAAAACGGGTCGCTTTGCGGTGGGCCCTGAATTTTAAGGATTTGATGGCGCCCCTGTGAAAGAGCCAAGTTTTTGGGAAAACCGTCCTCAGAGGTAAAAAACGGGACCCCCAGGGACAAAAAAGGGCGAAGGGTATGAACGGGGCTGGCCAAAAGTTTTAAAAAAATTTTTCCCCCCCCCCATTCCCCCCCCCCCCCCCCCCCCCCCCCCCTTTTGATAGCTTCTTAGTTGTTATTGTGCTACTGATTTTGGGAAAATGTGTATGTATATTACTGGCAAACCGTGCGCCCCTAGGGCTCATTTTTTTAAAAAGTGTTTTTTGCGGGTGCAGAACCATTTTTGGGTTTCTAGTCTATAGGGGAAAGAGTGGCTCCCTCCTTTTTGGTTTCGTGCACTCCACCCACGGGCCCTTTTTAATCAGTGCAGTGAAACCCTTTTAAGCTAGTTCCTTCTTCCCCCGGATTATGGAGGTTTTGAATTTGGACCCAAAAACGAGAGGGAAAAATAGTGTAGGAATTTAATAGGGGTTGGAAACAATAGTGTTGGAAAAAATAGGGGTTGGAAACAAAAGTGAAGGGAAACCCCCTGCCTGAGGGCCCCTTGAAATTCAGAGGTGGCTTAAACAGTTTTGATCAAAAATGTGGGAAATGAGAAAATCAAAAGTTTTTTTCATAATTCTAGTAGAGAAATTTCCTTTTTTAAAAAATTCCCATGTCCCTTTTTATGTTTCTTTTAGTTTTATGTGTGCTGGATATTTTAATGTGTACGTAAAGTTACAAAAATCCCAGGGTTTCAACCCATGCTTTAAATTTTTTTTAAAGGTGTTTTCTGATGTGCAGAACTATATATTGTTTCTTTTCTGTGCCAAAAGTCTGGCGCCTTTTCAGCCCCGTTCACGCTTTTTGTAACCAGGCGCACTCCAGTATCAGCCGATTTGAGGGGATTTCCCCGGCACTTTGTAAAAACGCCTGGATCAGGGGACTTTAGGGAGGCGTCGCACTACAACGTAAAAAGCCGCACATTTATTCTATGTTCACACGGGGGGAAATTTTTGGGACGCATTTCAACCCCGTATTTTGCTCTAATTTTTGGGGAGATGGGGCGCCGAAATGAAAGAAATCCACGCTCTAAAAGAACTATGGATTTCGCCTCCTGCCCCGCTCATTACACGCCACGGGGTAATGAAAAGTATATGGGGTGGCGCCCGGGGGTTCAAAGTGGTTTAGCGCGGCTCCCAAAAAAAACAAAGTATGCGGACAAAATGTACGCCCTTTCAATTACGCCGTGTGAAAAAATTTTGGGCCCTTTTTGAAGTACAGCAAAAGCAGGGCATTACTGCTTTAAAAGGGGGAGCACTTTATAAAGGGGTTTACCTGAGCCTGAAATGATGCTTTGTAAATTGGGAAAACGCTATATCTATGACCGACCCACAGTAGAACGGCCAGCAAAAAAAGACGGTCCCTTTTTTGTTCATAGAACCGGCTCAAAAGCAACGGAAAAACCCATTGCAACCCGGGGAGCTCATAGCAAAAACCCAAACACAGTTTGTAACCAGAAACCACCCAAAACCAAACAACGTCCATAGCCCCCAAAACAAAAACCCCTTTGGAACAAATCACGTCCTAAATAACCAGAAACCACCAAACCCAAACAGAGCCCCAAACAAAAAAGAGCCCAAAAGAACCGGACAGGTCCTTTGTAACCAGAGCCACCAAAACCCTTTAGAGCCCCCTAGCAACCGTCAGAGCCCATAGGAACAGTCAGAGCCAATAGGAAACCCGTCAGAGCCCCTAGGAACCGTCCCCAGCGCCTTGTAACCCGAGCCCCCAACCAAAACAGGCCCACAGTGACCAAAGTCATGTGAGCGCAGCCTTAGATGACACCTCTGTAGAATACGGTGGAATGTAACAACGCTCATTAACGGCAAAATCCCGTGACTGCTCAGTACCACATTGGCGGCGCCTTCCACCACAACATTGACATCTCCTCCTGCACAGGAGATAATTGTGTTACATTTCTGAACGTAAAAAGAGCCCAAAATCCCCAAAGGCCCCGCCCCGGAGGACATTTTGTTTTACTTTTTCCACCCGACCCTTTTCTCCCACCAAAAATTGTTGTGTTTAAAAAAATCTTTCCCAAATGACCGGGTTTAAAACAACCGGGCCCCCGGTTTCAAACCGCCAAAAAAAATGATTTATACGTCTTCCAACCCCCAAAAAAAGCGCAAAAATCAGGAAACGCAACAGATAACACCTCTCATATACAGCACAGTATAGCACGGACCGGACAAAGCGCCGGATACGATGTGGAAACACTTGTTTTACTTCATATAACATTTAAAAAAAAAAAAAAACACAAAAAACCCGTCGAGTTCACTACAGGAATGAACATAAGAGCCTCTATTAACAGCTGAAGACTCGAGCAACGGACGTGAGATCATGAGGAGCCGGTACTTCCACAAACCTGCCGTGACCTCCCCCTGATGCTTCCTCCTCAGAAGTCTGAGGAGATCTGAGGCAGCTCCCGCCGCACGGAAAACTAACCCCAGCTAGCCACGCCCCCGCGCCCGCAGCCAATCGCTGAGGAGCTCAGAAGCCTCAGGCTCTTAGGGCTCAGCCCTGATTGGCTACTGTAACCTCCGCCGCGCCCTGATTGGCTGTCTGCTGGGAGCGCTGCCACATCCTGGTTTCCGGCCGCCATGTCTGCTGCTGCTCAACGGGGTAAAGCCCGGAAAGATGAGGGAAAACGGGACAAGTACTCGGTGCTGCTGCCGACCTACAACGAGCGCGAGAACCTGCCGCTCATCGTGTGGCTGCTCGTCAAGTACTTCGGAGAGAGGTTCGTCCGCTTCGGGGTCTGCGCTCCCCTCAGCGCCGCTTCTCTGCAATAGCTTCGGTTCCTCGCTGGCGGGGACGGAGGGAGCCGAGCTTGTTGTGTAAATCACAGTCCTTAACCCCGGAGCTTTACAGTTCAAGTGTTTTGACCCGTCTGAGTCCCCGTAAAGCAGGACGGTAGGAAAGCAAGGCATGCTGGGAGTTGTAGTCAGCAGTGGAGACTCGGGATACAGGGTTGATACATTGAGCCACAGGTATGAAAACTGGGTCTAAAACTCACAGCAACCAATCAGAGCTCATAGCAACCACTTGGAGCCCCCCTTTCATCCTTCCAGAGCGCTGTATGAAATGAAAGGGGTGCTCTGATTATTTGCTATGAGCTCTGATTGGTGGGTATGGGCTCTGATTATTTGCTATGAGCTCTGATTGGCGGCTATGGGCTCTGATTGGTTGAAAAGGGCTCTGATTATTTTGGCTATGAGCTTGATTGGCGGTTTAGGGGCCCTTGATTTGGTCGCTATGGGGCTCTGATTGGTGGCTATGGGCTCTGATTGGTGGCTAGGGGCTCTGATTGGTGGCTATGCGCTCTGATTCGTTGCTATGCGCTCTGATTCGGGTCTTCGGGCTCTGATTGGCGGCTATGGGCTCTGATTGGTGGCTATGGGCTCTGATTTTTTGCTATGAGCTCTGATTGGCGGCTATGGGCTCTGATTGGCGGCTATGGGCTCTGATTGGCGGCTAGGGGCTCTGATTGGCGGCTAAGGGCTCTGATTGGGGGCTATGGGCTCTGATTGTGGCTATGGGCTCTGATTGGTGGCTAGGGGCTCTGATTGGTGGCTAGGGGCTCTGATTGGTTTTTATGGGCTCTGATTGGGGGGGGGCCTACGGGCTCTGATTGGCGGCTACGGGCTCTGATTGGCGGCTACGGGCCTATCATTGGCGGATGTGGGCCTCTGATTGGCGGCTGTGGGCCTCTGATTGGCGGCTGTGGGCCTCTGATTGGCGGCTGTGGGCCTCTGATTGCTGGCTGTGGGGCTCTGATTGGTTGCTATGAGCTCTGATTGGTCGCTATGAGCTCTGATTGGTCGCTATGGGTTCTGATTGGTCGCTATGGGTTCTGATTGGGGCTATGAGCTCTGATTGCGGCTTGACTCTTGATTGGCGGTGTGGGGCTCTGATTGGCGGCTGTGGGCTCTGATTGGCGGCTATGGGCTCTGATTGGCGGCTATGGGCAACAAAGTGAGTTTTAGACCCAGTTTTCATACACGTGGCCCCTTGTTTCAATCTATGGAGAGAGAACAGAGGACTGAATACTGTCGGATTCTGAATCCTTGTTGGCAAAACCTGAGGATTTTTACTCAGTTTTAGGATTTGTTTTTATGTGACCGTGAAGGGATTAGAACAGTCTCTTTCTCTCTTATATATTTACTACTGAAGTCAATGCGGAGGCTTAAGACCAAATCCAACAACCCAGCAAATAGTTTTCCGGTTGTTTTTTGCCTCCTCATTGACTTCAGTAGTAAATTTCCCGTCGGTTATCACTGGAAAAAAAAAAAAAAAAACAGCGGAGAGGAGCGAACGTGCTGCAAGTTTTTTTTTTTTTTTTTTTTGACAAACGGCGGTTTTGAAATCCGGCTGCAGAAAATCGGAGTGGTGAGGACTACAACTCAGGATGATTGACAGTCGGATTTTGATGGTTCTGAAATCCGTCAAAATGTGACTGAACAACGGGGACGGAGCCTCTGCAGGGTCGGGGGTTGTGTCCGCAGCCCTGGACTGGAGCAGCCGATCGTGTGACTATAGCGGGGTGTGAGAGTCGCAGGATGGCGCCAGGGCTGTGGAGTCGGCAAGCCAAAGCCCTGACTCCGACTCCTTAATTTCCCATACCTCCGACTCCTGACTCCCTCATACACGGCGCATGTTTAAGTGATAACCTTACTGTAGTAAAATGGTCCCATCCGGCTGTTTTATCACCTTATGATACAATAATCAAGCTATTTAGGTAGAACAGACACTGACAAGCAAAAGGGTAACAATGTTTTGATCTTTTGAACACTTGTGGGTAGAGTTGAAGAAAAGCTGTATTTGTATCCAAGTCCAGTCTGCACCAACATTGGGAATGTGTAGAAGAGACCTGGGATCAGATTTTGGTCAAGATCTGCTTGAATCTGATCCAGAGCCCAGAAGGATTCAGGCAGAGCTGAAAACCAAAGGTGGATTTCCCAAATACTAACAAAATAATAAAAATTAATAAAAATTAACATTTTTATTTTTAGTAGCAAAACAGTAACAATGCAGTTACAGGAAAGAGTCTGCAGAACTAAGCAGATGCTAAATAGGTGCAAGTCACATTTTTGTATAAGATCGGTAAGATGACTGTATATAAAATTACAGTAGCCTCATGTACAAAGCTGTAGTGGATGGTGAGATATGGAGTCTGAAAGTCACAAGTTTAAAACATTGTTACCCTTTTGCTTGTCAGTGTAAAATATATTTATTGGCTACGACTTTAGGACACAAAAAATTGCAAAGATGCAAAACACTGCAGGAACAGTTGTGGAGTCTCTGAATTTGTTCTGAGAAATAGTATTGTCTCCATCAGATCCTGCATACATGACCTCACATCTGATCTCATTATTTCCAGGCTAGAGAACGGCCTCTCTACACTAACTTGGGGGCAAAGCGGTGACCACAGGGGCAACATCTCTAACAATGTCAGAGTATAAAGGAATTGTCTCAGCCACAGTCAGTTTTTGATGAATGGTTGATCTTCTACTTCTTTGAAAACAGGTGAAACATTTTGCTGAAATCTGTTTGCCCTGGGGGCGGGATCTTTCCCCTGAGGCAGCGCTTTGCCTGCTCCAAGTCATCAATTACACTCCTCATGTGATGAGGCTGAAGATATGGGAGCAGCAGCACCGGCCGGACCCAATGCCTCTTGCTCTTTGCATCGAACTAACTGGAGAAACTTATTATAGATTTTGGGAGTCGGTCCATTTTATAACGACTCCGACTCCATGGCCCTGGATGGCGCTGACAGATGACGGGAGGAAAGTTGTTGCGCTGCGATTTGCCATTAGTGTGAAGGGAGCCGGACGTCCTGCGGCGATCAGAGCAATGACCGACTCCTTTGCTACAACACTTCACATGCATCTCAGCCCGCTCCGCTGCGGTGTCCCCCACACACAGGGGCGCAGCTATAGGGTCTGCAGAGGGAGCAGTCGCTACCGGGCCCTGTAGTTTAAGAGGGCCCAAAAGCCCTCCTGCCACATAGGAAGACACTAGTATTGTAAATAACACATGGTATCTGGGGGCCCAATTTCACTTTCTGCATTGGGGCCCAGGAGCTTCAGGTTACGCCTCTGCCCACACGGCCTGACTAGGAGCCCCTGTAATATCTGCAGTAGTCTCAGGCCGGGGTCACGCCTCGCTTTTCGTTGTTACAGGTATCAGTTGGGGGGATTGTTACCTCGAGAGCGGCCGTAGACTCTGATAGAAGCTATGTGCTCCTGTGTCGGCTGCCTTGGCTCTATTTGCCGGCCGTATACTCTCTTCCTGAGGGACACAAAATCGTGGTCGACCGTGTCCTGCACAGGAAGCATCTGCGGCCGCGGACAGAGCAAATGACGTCCCCATAGGAGCAGACTTGTTCCAGTACAGTCTGGGGCGCGGTCATGGGAACCTTTTTCCCTGATGGATACCTGCGACGTAAGGAGCGAGGTGTGACCCCGGCCATAAGGAGCGAGGTGTGACCCCAGTCATAAGGAGCGAGGTGTGCCCCCGGCCCCAGTCATAAGGAGCGAGGTGTGACCCCGGTCCCGGTCATAAGGAGCGAGGTGTGACCCCGGCCCCGGTCATAAGGAGCGAGGTGTGACCCCGGCCATAAGGAGCGAGGTGTGACCCCGGTCATAAGGAGCGAGGTGTGACCGTGACCCCAGTCATAAGGAGCGAGGTGTGACCCCGGCCCCGGTCATAAGGAGCGAGGTGTGACCCCGGCCCCGGTCATAAGGAGCGAGGTGTGACCCCAGTCATAAGGAGCGAGGTGTGGCCCCAGTCCCAGTCATAAGGAGCGAGGTGTGGCCCCGGTCATAAGGAGCGAGGTGTGACCCCAGTCATAAGGAGCGAGGTGTGACCGTGACCCCAGTGCTATCAGCTGCGAGGTGTGACCCCGGCCCCGGTCATAAGGAGCAGGTGTGACCCCCGGCCATAAGGAGCGAGGTGTGACCCCGGCCATAAGGATCGAGGTGTGACCCCGGCCCCAGTCATAAGGAGCGAGGTGTGACCCCGGCCCCAGTCATAAGGAGCGAGGTGTGACCCCGGTCATAAGGAGCGAGGTGTGACCCCGGTCATAAGGAGCGAGGTGTGACCCCGTCCCCGGTCATAAGGAGCGAGGTGTGACCCCGTCCCCGGTCATAAGGAGCGAGGTGTGACCCCGGCCATAAGGAGCGAGGTGTGACCCCGGCCCCAGTCATAAGGAGCGAGGTGTGACCCCGGCCATAAGGAGCGAGGTGTGACCCCGGTCCTATTAGCTGTGAGGTGTGACCCCGGTCCTATTAGCTGTGAGGTGTGACCCCGGTCCTATTAGCTGTGAGGTGTGACCCCGGTCCTATTAGCTGTGAGGTGTGACCCCGGTCCTATTAGCTGTGAGGTGTGACCCCGGTCCTATTAGCTGTGAGGTGTGACCCCGGCCATAAGGAGCGAGGTGTGACCCCGGCCATATTAGCTGTGAGGTGTGACCCCGGTCCTATTAGCTGTGAGGTGTGACCCCGGTCCTATTAGCTGTGAGGTGTGGCCCCGGTCCTATTAGCTGAGAGGTGTGGAACCGGTCCTAGTAGCGGTGAGGTGTGGCCCCGGTCCTATTAGCTGTGAGGTGTGGCCCCGGTCCTATTAGCTGTGAGGTGTGACCCCGGTCCTATTAGCTGTGAGGTGTGACCCCGGTCCTATTAGCTGTGAGGTGTGACCCCGGTCCTATTAGCTGTGAGGTGTGACCCCGGCCATAAGGAGCGAGGTGTGACCCCGGTCCTATTAGCTGTGAGGTGTGACCCCGGTCCTATTAGCTGTGAGGTGTTAACCCGGTCCTAGTGGCTGTGAGTGTGTCCCCGGTCCTATTAGCCGTGAGGTGTGGCCCCTTTCCGATTAGCGGTGAGGTGTGGGCCCGGTCCTACTAGCTGTGAGGTGTGACCCCGGTCCTATTAGCTGTGAGGTGTGACCCCGGTCCTATTAGCTGTGAGGTGTGACCCCGGCCATAAGGAGCGAGGTGTGACCCCGGCTATAAGGAGAGAGGTGTGACCCCGGTCCTATTAGCTGTGAGGTGTGACCCCGGTCCTATTAGCTGTGAGGTGTGACCCCGGTCCTATTAGCTGTGAGGTGTGACCCCGGTCCTATTAGCTGTGAGGTGTGACCCCGGTCCTATTAGCTGTGAGGTGTGGCCCCGGTCCTATTAGCTGTGAGGTGTGACCCCGGTCCTATTAGCTGTGAGGTGTGACCCCGGTCCCGGTCATAAGGAGTGAGGTGTGACCCCGGTCCTATTAGCTGTGAGGTGTGACCCCGGTCCTATTAGCTGTGAGGTGTGACCCCGGTCCTATTAGCTGTGAGGTGTGACCCCGGTCCCGGTCATAAGGAGTGAGGTGTGACCCCGGTCCTATTAGCTGTGAGGTGTGACCCCGGTCCTATAAGCTGCGAGGTGTGACCCCGGTCCTATTAGCTGCGAGGTTTGCTGTGTCGGTCACCGCTCTCTTCTCTCTCCTCAGCGGATATAATTACGAGATCATCATCATCGATGACGGGAGCCCGGACGGGACATTGGAGGTGGCTCAGCAACTGCAGAAAATCTACGGCTCCGACAAGATAGTGAGTAGATGTCTATGGAGGGGGTGAGACATGGCGGCAGGTGCTGTGTGCACTGTAGGATGCTGGACTGGAGACTTCAGCTGATGAGACGGAGCCCTGGACCACACAACATGATAAGTGTGGGGCCTGGAGCAGAAATCCCCATCGTCTCCGGCCAGTAGGAAGCGAGGGGGAGTCGTGCATATTCTGCTCTCTCCATTGACGTCTTGAGGGATTGTGACTGAGCTGGGGG
Source organism: Phyllomedusa bahiana (assembly GCA_025379985.1). Taxonomy (NCBI): domain Eukaryota; kingdom Metazoa; phylum Chordata; class Amphibia; order Anura; family Hylidae; genus Phyllomedusa; species Phyllomedusa bahiana. Next base: position 26,641 of record JAODAL010020510.1, read on the forward strand.
AACCCCGATAAGACATATGTGCCGTCCTGTGGACTTGCCCCATAAGGGGAGGTTCACACAGCTTATTTTGAGGCGTATTAAGTGCAATACGCGGTGAGATGCGCGCCGCAATTACAGTAATCCATAGCTCTGATAGAGAACTATGGATTACACCTCGTCCCCCCGCGCGTACAATACGATCGGAGAGATAAGTGACATGTCAATTACTTGGGGTGATTACGCACCGCGAGTAATGCATGTCAATGGGGCCGCCCCACCCCCCCCCATGTTTCAGTAGTACGCTCTGATCAGTGCGACTCTCAAAACACCCGGCGTACTGTATGCGCCGCAATTACACCGTGTGAACATGGCCTAAAGGGACTGTCCAGACAGTATAAGTCATTCTTCAATGGGGCCAGGGTGGGTGAAAAAAATATATGACGTTATACTTGCCTACAGGTGCACTTAAAGGGGCTCTCCAGAATAGACAGTGGATACAATGAAAGGGAATCGGGAGCTCCATGACTCCACCCTGCAGACCAGCGGGGGTCCTGGAGGGCGGAAGCCCTTTGCCCAGACATAGATGACCAGGAACCCCCATAAGGACTTGGAAGACTTTGCCTTTAAAGGGGTCGTCCAGCAAATAAAAGTGACTCAATGGGTCAGGGCGGGTCCTAAAGTAGAAATAGTCCTACTTTTACCGCTCCCTGGTGATCCATCCTCTTGACTTATGAGAATGAAATGTGAGCCTGGTGTGTCGGGGGGAGTCGGGGGCTGATCACACGGCTGGTTTTGATGCTGTTTTCAGAGCATTTTCGTATCTAAAAAGCTTCCAGAACGCTCCCAGTTCATTTACATTGTTTTCTATGGAAAACTGCATCGTAGTTCACGCACAGGGAAGTTTTTATGTAACTTTTTCCGGAGCTAAAAAAGAAGTGACGTCAATTCTTGAAGCGTTTTACACAGGAATCAATGGAGCGCTCCAAAGCCTTGCCCGCAGGTGTGGCGCGTTCTTGGTGCGGTTTTGGAGTTCCCTATTGATTCCTATGGGCATTTTTATGGCTGTTTCAGAAAGAAAACTGCACTGAAAACCCTGTGGGGATAAAAACCTCACCAAATCCTGGTCTGGAAACCGCGGCACCCGAGGAAGTGTTCAGACGAGGATTTGAAGCTTTAGATTTAGAAAAATCAGCATCAAAATCAGCCGTGTGAGCCTCATGCCTCCCTAGAGCTTCTCTGTAGCCCCCGGGATCTGCTTCCCTTGGTTTCTGGGTTCTCGTCCCGAATGGATTGGGAGCCTCGGCTGCATGACGGGCCAGGACCCAGGAAGCTGCAAGCAGCGGATCCTGCGGACCTGTAGGCAAGTATAACCTGCTCCCCGGTGATCCGGTCCTGGCCGCGTCACACTCCACTCACAGATAATGGAGCCTCTTCTGTGTCCTTGGATGAGGAGCAGATCACAAGGGAGTTCTGCAGCGGCAGGGACCAGTTTATTTGCTGGGCAGCCCCTGTGGAGTCTATCTAGGTCTGAGCATTGGACTCCCGCCCTCCAGGACCCCTGTTGGTCTGCAGGGTAGAGCTGTGGAGCTCCCTTTTATTGTGTCTACAGGACTGGCGGTGGTCAGTGTTTTGCTCTGGAGCGCCCCTTGCAGGCGTCACGTGTCTGTGTAGATCAGGGGTCTGTAGCATCGACTCTCCAGCTGTTGGGAAACTACAACTTCCATCATGCATTTATATAATCTATATCAGTGGGCATGATGGGAGATGTAGTTTCCTAATAGCTGGAGAGCTGACGTTGCAGACCCCTGCTCTAGAGTCTCCTGGTTGCTGTGACTTTCTGTCGAGCTGATGGTAATTATTTGTATTTTCTTATTATTTTAGCTGCTGAGGCCGCGAGAGAAGAAGCTGGGACTAGGTACGAGTATCTCCCGCTCTGACCCGACGCCGCCCCTGGTTTTGAAAACACCCCCACCCCTCCACATTTTGCAGCAGTTTTTATAGAAACCTTGCACAACGCACCGCAAAAAAAAAATGAAGCCCTCCTCTCTCTACCCCCTGTATCTGTATAGTCATCTGGGGTGAGAGCAGAGGCGTAACATAGAGCTCTTGGGCCCCAACCTTACCATGTATCACCTATAATACCGGTGCTTCCCTGTGTTATAGAGGGTCCTTTGGGCCCCCACAGCCTTCAGGGCCCGGCAGTGACTGCTGCCTCTGCACCCCCTATAGCTTCGCCCCTGGGTGAGTGGCATGTGTATTAGCAGAAGTGGGGAAATGCTCTGCAGTTGTGGGGTGCAGGGCTGTGTGGCCCCGGCCTGTGTCTTACACCCCAGCAGGAGGCGCCTTTCATTTCAGGATCAGATTAGCTGCAGGAAGGATTTTTTGGCACCTCAGTTCTATGTCTATTCCATGAGTAACATGCAGCCTCTTCACTGAATATAATCAGGAAGGTTTTCACTCAGTGGCAGCGAGCAGAGGCCGACCCACCACCCTTACCGAGTCTGACAGGTCTGAATCAATGCAAGAAGGTCCGGATTCACTGACAGTCATCAGAGTTATTGTGTGCGCTGAGGAATAACCACAAAGTCTTCTAACTCCTTAATAACGGTGCAGGTCGTTAATCTGCAGGGATGTCTAGAGAAAGATGCGGCTCCCGGAGCTGCACTGGGAACAGAGCTGTAGTTGACCCCTCCGTTCCTAGAGCAGTCTATGTAAGTGGAGGAAAACTTTTGATCCCGGCGCTTAACCCTTTGATTTCCACGGTCCATGACCACAGCATAATCGCAGGGGACTCCCCTGCTCTTTCGGGTGATCGGGACTCCCGGTGACCCAAAGGAGCCCAGGGAACGACTGTACAGTCAGCCCTGAGGGCCTAGAGTCGCCCCAGTGCTGTCTGCTTAGTAACAACCTGAAGTTAGAGCAGACAGTCTTACAATGCGCCACATTCATCACAGAGTTGATAAATCTGCCGCAGGTTAGAGCTGTCTGGTCTAAGTTTGTACCACCTATAAATTGGCTCATTTTTACGCCAGAAGCTGCGTCAAAATTCTGACACTTTTTTGCACATTTAAGCTACGCCCCCTTTCACACTAAGCCACACCCCTTTTCAGAGGCCACACCCCTTTGTCGGACGAGGCGCAGGAGTGCCTGAAACTGTCTAAAAACGCAAAGTAAATGTGGCGAAAAGCTTGTAAGACATTTTTGGCGCAGTTTGAGACAGAATTCGGGTGCAAATGCCTTGATAAATCTGCCCCAGTGTGTGCAGCCCTGACTGCTGCCTGTGTCGATATGACACTGGGTGTAATGTATTAGCATACATGAATATGTTAATACACTATGAAGTGTGAAGAAAAAAAATAGTTAAATAGTTTTCCCTTAATGGGATTAAAAAACTTAATGTGAGAAAAAAAAAATTTAAATATAAAATTAAAAAGTTATTTTGCCTTCATTACACATACTCGGTATCTACACGGCCGTGGTAACCTGTAGAATTCATCTAGCAGGTTATTTAGGGGATGTTCACATGACTTATTTGGACGCTGTTTTTTTAATGCCCAAAACAGCATCAAAACCTCGCCTCAAACTCGCTTTTTCAGAGGAGGCTTTAGATGTGTTTTGTGACGTGTTTTTTTTCGAAGTTTTTAACACTGTTTTCACCCATACAAATCAATAGCCCGGGCAAAAAACGCACCAAAAACCGCGTCTTAAAATGCAATGAGTATTGGACGAGGTTTTGAAGCCTCCATTGCTCCCTATAGGGGTTTTTAGCGCTGAAAATGCTTCAAGAATTGACAGGACTCTTCTTTTTCGGGGCCCTACCAGCTTCCAGATAAGCGCAGACCAACCTGGGCGTGTGTGAACTACAGCGCTGCTTTACATAGGAATCAATGATCCGGGGGCGTTGTGGAGGCTTTTTTGATGCTGTTTTGAGAGGTCAGAACGTCTGGAGGAGCCTCCAGTGATTTTAGGCTCCCCTGCAGCAGAGACACCGGGTCCTATCAACGGGTCCTTATTAAAATAAATGTGACCGGGGCCCCTGACAGGAGCATTGCTGATGCTTCCCGGAGGGGATGGGAGGCCAGACCTTCCAGAGGAACAGCCTGCTGGGAGGGGGTGGGAGGCCGGGCCATCCAGAGGAGTAACCTGCTGGGGGGGGGGGGGGGGGAGGCCGGACCGTCCAGAGGAGCAACCTGCTGGGACGGGATGGGAGGCCGGACCGTCCAGAGGACCAACCTGCTGGGAGGGGGTGGGAGGCCGGGCCATCCAGAGGAGCAACCTGCTGGGGGGGGGGGAGGCCGGACCGTCCAGAGGAACAGCCTGCGGGGGAGGCCGGACCGTCCAGAGGAGCAACCTGCTGGAGAGGGGGGGGGGGAGGAGGCCGGACCGTCCAGAGGAGCAACCTGCTGGGACGGGATGGGAGGCCGCACCGTCCAGAGGAACATTTAACATAGGGATGGGAGGCCAGAACCTCCGCAGGAGCATCCAGTGATTTCAGGCTTCCCTGCAGCAGAGACACCGGGTCCTATCAGCGGGGCCCCTGACGGGAGCATTGCTGACCCTGCCCGGATGCAGTGCAGGGGGTGAAGCGACATCATTCGTATGTGATAAGATTTGCCCCAAGAACACGGGGAGGAAGCTCAGGGGGTACCAGCGCCAAAACAGACGTAGTTATTACAGGTGAGAAGCCGTCCGCTCATGTGAGTCCCAAAAATGTTCACTCCACCCCCCCCCCGCCCCATGCGATACATTGATCCTATTGGTTTGTTCCTCCAGGGACGGCGTACATCCACGGCATGAAACACGCTTCCGGAAACTTCATCATCATCATGGACGCCGACCTCTCACACCATGTATGTAGACCTCGCTGGGTACATGGGCGGTCAGTGCTGCGAGGGTCGGCTCCTGCTCCTTTGGCCACTGGTCTGAGCCCTTCAGTGTGGGGGGGGCCCCTGCAAAGATTTTTCGTGTCCTGTAGTACAGCTGACCCCCTGTGACAGATACTTACTGTGTGATTGTCATACATTGGATTTTTAATCTTCTGCTCTTCTTTTTGTTTTTTAGCCCAAATTCATCCCAGAGTTCATCAAGTGAGTACAATATTCAGCTTTATGTGTTACAGCACAGAGTATTTCAGGAGAGCTGTGTGCAGAGGGTTGTGTAACAGTAGTTGCAGGGTTTGTCAGCAGCACAAAGTGTTTTAGGAGCAGTGTACTGATGTTGAGAGGTCCTAGGCTGAGGGGTAGATAGTGGAATGAGTAGGGTCCCATATAGCACAAAGGAGTACACCGTGAAATAAGCAGGGCCTTCTGTGGCACAGAGTATTTCAGGAATCGGGTACTGATCTTGTGGGAGGTCCAAGGCTGATGGATAGATAGTGGAATGAGCAGGCTCCCATGAAGCACAGAGTATTTCAGTAATCAGATTTTGTAGGAGGACCGAGGCTGAGGGGTAGATAGTGGAATCAGCAGGGTCCCTTGTAGCACAGAGTATTTCAGAGACCAAGCACTGATTTTGTGGGGAGTCCTAGGGTAAGGAGTACACCGTGAAATAAGCAGGGAGCACAGAGTATTTCAGGATTCTGATTTTGTAGGAGGCCCTAGGCTGAGGAGTATATAGTGGAAAGAGCAGGGTCACCTGCAGAACAGAGTATTTCAGGAGCAATGTACTTAATTTTGTGGAACGAAGGTCATACATTCAGAGTTACATAATGAAGGGAACTTGGTCTCCTGCAGCACAGAGTGTTTCAGGGGTAGTGTACTAATCTTGTGGATAGTCAAAGGTTTGACGGTTACATGTTGCTAGGAGTCCCCAGCAGCACAGAGTATGTCAGGGCGCAGTGTTGTCGGGACCGCACATGTCGCTGCTAACTTCACTCTATTTTGCAGCAAACAGAAGGAAGGCGACTTTGACATAGTGTCTGGGACGCGATACCTGGGGAATGGGGGCGTCTATGGCTGGGACCTGAAGAGGAAGCTGATCAGGTGAGCGGGGACCCATGCGCTTAGTGTCACTCACTGAGATCTGATGATTCATGACTTTCTGGAATATTCTTCCTCTTCTCTGACAGTCGAGGAGCAAACTTCCGATCCCAGGTGTTGCTGCGGCCCGGAGCCTCCGACCTGACTGGAAGTTTTAGGTAGGTGAAAATGAGCTGCACCTGCTCCCCTTAAAGGGGCACTCTCACCACTTGATGTAACTTTCTCTACAAGGTTAATGCTAATGAGACTATAACCAAATACATTGCTGTTCTGATTCTGCTTCCCTTTAGAGTTAGAGCAGTTCTTATCTCCTGCTTGTGTACACAGGCTTCCCTAGATTACCAACAACCTCTTTCTGCTCTAGCAGTGATGTCACTCCCTGCTGTGTCTTGTCAGCAGCACAGGAGCTTGCTTCTTACTGACAAACTTTAACCCTTTTCAGCTCTGTTGCTTGGACAGGATGTGGGAGCCTGAAGCTGTAGAGCCGCCCACAGCCTGGACAGGAAGTGGCTGACTGAAGCTGTAGAGCCGCCCACAGCCTGGACAGGAAGTGGCTGACTGAAGCTGTAGAGCCGCCCACAGCCTGGACAGGAAGTGGCTGACTGAAGCTGTAGAGCCGCCCACAGCCTGGACAGGAAGTGGCTAACTGAAGCTGTAAAGCCGCCCACAGCCTGGACAGGAAGTGGCTGACTGAAGCTGTAGAGCCGCCCACAGCCTGGACAGGAAGTGGCTGACTGAAGCTGTAGAGCCGCCCACAGCCTGGACAGGAAGTGGCTAACTGAATGCTGTAGAGCCTCCCACAGCTTACCAGCAAGAAGGCTGAACTGAAGAACTTTACCGCCCACCAACCTGCGCAGGAAGGGCTAAACTGAAGCTGTAGAGCCGCCCACAGCCTGGACAGGAAGTGGCTTACTGAAGCTGTAGAGCCGCCCACAGCCTGGACAGGAAGTGGGTGCCTGAAGCTGTAGAACCGCCCACAGCCTGAACAGGAACTCACTGCCCCCACACATCAGACTCTACTCCACTTTTACCAGCTTCTAATGCAACCTGAAAACCCATTTCTTCAGGCTTGCCTATAACCTTCACTAAACTTGTCACTACTACCTCCACAACTGTCTGCCCCTCACCTCCTGTCTCTTTCCCCCTCCTTGTAGATTGTAAGCCCTCACGGCTTGGGTCCTCTTTCCCTCTGTTCGTGCCAATTGTCATTATCCTTATCATGTACTCGTATGACTTATGTAATTAAACCCCTCGAATGTACAGCGCCCTGGAATCAATGGCGCTTTAAAATACTTAATAATAACAGGAAGTGGGAGCCTGAAGCTGTACCACCACCCACAGCCTGAACAGGAAGTGGGAGCCTGAAGCTGTAAACTGCCACAGCTAAACAGAAGTGGGAGCCTGAAGCTGTAGAACTGCCCACAGCCTGAACAGGAAGTGGCGGCCTGAAGCTGTAGAACCATCTACAGCCTGGACAGGAAGTGGCAGCCTGAAGCTGTAGAACCGCCGCAGCCTGGACAGGAAGTGGCAGCCTGAAGCTGTAGAACCGCCGCAGCCTGGACAGGAAGTGGCAGCCTGAAGCTGTAGAACCGCCGCAGCCTGGACAGGAAGTGGCAGCTTGAAGCTGTAGAACCATCTACAGCCTGAACTCTGTCTATTACATGCAAGACCAGGTGTACCCTGCGTGTAGCAGCAATGTATGTTGCAGATGCGTCTCTCTTGGTTACTAGCACAGGGGACGTACGACTGCACCCAAAGCTTTCACTTATGTTTTTACTGAAAAAATAATTCTCATCAACAACCAAAGATCCTTTACGATTTCTGACTTTGTGTTTCACTTTTTGGCAGTTTTCTCTTCTTGCTGTCAGTGGTATTTTTGTGCACATGCAGAGCTTAGAAACAATACAGAGCTAATGCTTCTCGCAGCTGATGGTTTGTTACAGTTGTATCCAGTCCAGCCCATCCTGTATGAAGTATCAGCACAAATCTCTCTCCTGTGCTGAGGGGTTGCTACAGTGTATGCAACAGTGGACATGGGGCTGCTCAGGGTATAGAGGATACAACCCTGGGGCCCGTGGGTGGGGTCGTAGGGAGTCTTCCCGGTGAGTTTTTTTCCAGTGCTTGGGTTAACCCCCGCTCCCCTGTTTTGCATTGTATACACTGGGCCCCCCCCAAACCCGGGCCGACTGGGACATTTTTCCCGTTTACACAGTTAAAATGCTTGGTGTCCTCTGTGTGCTGTAGGCTTTACAAGAAAGAGGTTCTGCAGAAGCTGGTGGATCACGCGTCCCCCCAAAGGGGTTTGTCTTTCCCGATGGAAAAGATCGTGCGCGCCGGGATTTTTGATAAACGACGGAGGGTAAAATATCCCATGCCGGGCCCCCGGGGCTCGGTTGGGAAAAGGTTTATTGCATTCCATGTGTAGTCGCTGGGGTAAAGGCCCGGGGGTGACCTGGGACCCGCGGCCGGGGGTGACGTGGGGGCTGACGGCCCGGGGGGTGACGTGGGACTGACGGGGCCGGGGGTGACGTGGGAAATGACGGCCCGGGGCTGACGTGGGATAAAGGCCCCGGGGGGTCGTGGGACTGACCGGGCCCCCGGGGTGACGGGGACTGACGGGCCGGGGCTGCCCGGGCCCGGGGCTGCCCTTCCCCGGGGGTGACGGGCCCGGGGCTGCCCCGGGGGTGAAAAGGCCGGGGGCCCGCCCCCGGGGCCCGACGGGGGTGCTGCCCTTTCCCCGGGGGTTTACGGGGCCGGTGCTGACGGGGGCCGGGGCTGACGGCCGGGGCTGACGGCCCGGGGGCTGAGGCCGGTGTGCCTCCCGGGGGTGACGGCCGGGGCTTGCCTCCCGGGGCCCGAGGCCGGGGCTGCCCCCCGGGGCCCGCGGGGCCCGGGGGCTGCCCCCCGGGGGTGACGGCCGGTGCTGCCTCCCGGGGCTGACGGCCGGTGCTGCCTCCGGGGCTGACGGCCGGTGCTGCCTCCGGGGCTGACGGCCGGGGCTGCCTCCGGGGCTGACGGCCCGGGGGGCCTCCCCGGGGTGACACCCCCGGGGGAAAATCGTGATGCCCTCATGTTTTGGCTCATCACAGAAACGCCAAAATTTTAATGAAGACTGACACAGAGTCATGTAAGAGGAGAGTGGTAGGGGAGCAAAATTACTTGTAAAATTTAAAACTTTTGAAAACCTTTTTGGTTTTGCACAATTTAACAAAAAAAAAAATATATAATTTTTTTTTTTAAAATGAGCATGGTTCACACTGGGGGTGGCAGTAACATTAAAAAAAACAACCCAAAAATCAGCACACACTCTTGCACAACCCAATATTCCGCCCCACAAAAAAATAGCACAAACCAATATCAGCCCGCAGCCCATTTCTTTGCACAATCCCAAAATCAGCCGCCCTTTTTTTGCACAATCCCCAATTATCAGCAATACTGCTAGGGACAATCCCTTTTCAGGGAGCAAAATGCTAAACACAACCAATATCACACAGCACACTACTAGCACAACCCAATATCAGCCCCCACATAAATAACCCCCTCCAAAATCACAGCAACCCCATACTACACAATCCAATATCAGCCGCACACTACTAGCACAAAACCAATATCAGCAGCATACTGCTAGCCCCAATCCCAAAATCAGCGCAGCCCCCTTTCCTTACAAAAATCCAATATCACAGCATACCCGCTTAGCACAATCCAATTTTTAGCCCGCAAACACACTACTAACCCAAACCAATATCAAACAGCAAACACACTACTGGCACAAACCAAAATCCCCAAACAGCACAAATCCCGGCACAATCCAATATCACAGCAGCAAAAATACTGGGGAAAAATTTAAAAATCAGAAAACAGCCAAAACTTACGGCCCCAAAACCAATATCCAGCACACACTACTGGGACAATCCAAAAATCAGCAGCAGCACCCTAATGGGACAATCCAATTATCACAGCAGCCATACTGGCACAATCCAATATAGCACGCCACTACTGGCACAAACCCAAAAATCACCACACTACTGGGACAATCCAATATCGCCCCACACTTTCCTTTGGACCCAAACCAAATCAGCCGCACCCCTACTAGCACAATCCAATATCAAACCCGCACACACTACCAACACAACCCAATATCAGCCCACACTACTAAGACAAACCAAATTTTCAGCGCCGCACACTACTAGCACAATCCAAAATCAGCAAGCACACTACAAACACAATCCCCAAAATCGCAGACACTCTAGCACAATCCAATATTTAGCAGCCACTACCCACACAAACCAATATTTTGCACAGCACACCCAAATAGCACAATCCAAATCAGCAGCGCACACTACTAAACACAAAACCAAATCAGGGGCAGCACAAAACTAGCACAATCCAATATCAGCAGCAAAAACATACTAGCACAATCCAAAATCAGCAGCAAACACACTTCTTTGCACAATTTCCCAAAATCGCAGCAGCACATACCCAGCACCCAAAACCAAAAACAGCCGCACAAAAAACCCAGACAATTTCCCAATTTTCAGCAGCAGCACACCCCCTAGCAAATCCCCAAAATCAGCGAGCCACACTAAAGCACCCAAACCAATAAACACAGCAGCACACTAAATAGCACAATCCAATTTTCCAAAAAACAAACAGCCAATTCTGCAAAAATCCAATATCACAGCAAGGCGCCCCTACTAGCACCCAAACCAAATATCCGCACGCGCAATACTTTGCCAAATCAAAAATCCGCAGCACGCACTACTAGTACAACCCCCTTTCGCGAGCGCACTACTAGCAAAAATCCCAAAATCACCCGCAACGCAAATACTACACCCCAATCCAAAATTTCCCCCACAGCGCCACTACTAAAACCCCAATCCAAACCGCAGGCACACTACTAACACAATCCAAAAATCAGCAGCAGCCCAAACTAGCAAAAATCCAATATCCGCAAACAGCACACTACTAGCACAATCCAATATCGAGGCCCCATACTAGCAAAAATCCAAAAATCAGTAGCCGGGACACAAATCACCAATCCAAAAGTCACGGCGGCAACCCCCTAACATAAAAAAAAATATCAAAAAAAATTGGAATTTTTGGAAAAGGTTTTGATACTCACCATATATGAAAAAATTTTTTTAAGGGTTTTTAGTTTTCCCATTTTTTGATCAAAAAGCTTAAGCCCACCTCCCAATCACAGGGGGGCCCCAATACGGTTTGGGAACCCACACCAAAAAGTTAATCTCTTTTGTGCCTTTCAGCCCCCCCAATTTCCGGGGGAGAGGGGGTTTTAGCTAAAAGGGGAATCTGCATTGATTTTAAAAGGGAAGTACAGGTGGCGAAGTGCAAAAAACAGAAGAGAGGGCAGCCACTCCCCCATACAAACAATCTAGAAAACCCCATTTCTTCTGCACATCCATAAAACTTTTTTGAAAATAATTAGCATGGTGAAAAATTTGTGGCAGAAACTAAAAACACAATAAATACAGAGCAAAAACATACTACAAAACCCAATTCAGCACGCACTACTAGACAACCCATATCAGCACGCATACTAGCAAACCAAATCCGCAAGCGCATTACAACAACCCAATTCCGAGCACACATACCCAAATCCATATCACAAAACAAAAAAAAAAGAAAATCCAATATCAGCAGAGAAACTATAGCAAAATCCAATATCTGCGCACCCAAAATACTAGACAATCCAATATCACAGCAGACCTACAGCAAAAATCCAATATCAGCGCAGAACATCAGCACAACCTTTATTGCAGAGCCCTACAGCCAACCCAATTCAGGCAGAAAACATACTGCAAATCAATACACGCAGAACCTACTCCCAAAACCCAATATCCCAAGAAACATACTAGCAAACCCAATATCAGCAGGAAATACTAGCACAACCCAATATCAGCAACCATCTAGCACAATCCAATATAGCACGCACTAAAGCACAATTATTACACGCCTACTAGCACAATCCAATATCCGCGCATACTAACACAATCCAATTCAGCAGCGCACACTAGAAAACAACCCAAATTCAGCGCGCACTACTAGCACAATCCAATACACAGCAAACACTACTACACAACCCAATATCAGCACAAAACACTACTAGACAAATCAATATCACAGCAAACCCTTCTACACAATCCAATATCCGCACGCACTCTAGCACAATCCAAATCAGAGCGGCGAAATCTACCCAAAACCCATTTTCAGCAGCAGCACACTATACACAACCAATATCAGCAGACACTCTAACAACCCAATGTCAGCAGCAGCCCCTACTAGCAAAACCCAAATATCCAGCACACTACTAGCAAACCAAATTTCAGCAGACACTTTTAGCACAACCCATACCAGCAATACTAGCAAATCCAATATCAGAGCACAATAGCAAAATCCCAATATCAGCAGCACTTACTAGCACAATCCATATCAGAAACCTCTATAGCACAACCATTCAGAGCACTCTCTAGCACATCCATTCAGCGCAGGCATAATAGTACTAAAAAACAATCAAATAAAAATTGAACTATGAATTTTTGGAAAAGCATTCTGATTAGGATACATAAAAATTTTTGGGGTTTTTTAATTTCCCATTTTTTGATCAAAACTGTAAAGCCACCTCCAATCAGCAAGGGGCCTCAAAACAGGGGGGAACCACCTCTTTGTTTAAGATCACCGTTTTGATAAAAAATGTGGACTTAGAACCTCAAATTTTTTCACGTATTATAAGTAGCAGAAATGCTTTAAAAAAAATTTTCCCATGTTTTTATGATATTTTTTAGTGTAGTAGTGCGTGCGGATATTGGATTGTGCAGTTGTTGCTGCGGTGATATTGGGGTTGTGGTAGTAGTGCGTGCTGTGGATTTGGGTTGTGTAGAGTGTCTGGGGCGGGGAATTTTGGAATTGTGCGTAGTGCCTGCTGGATAATGGGTTGTGAGTGTGTGCTGCTGCTGATAATGGGTTTTGCTTAGTGCGCTGACTGATATTGGGTTGTGCTAGTAGTGTGCTCCCGTGATATTGATTGTGCTAGTAGGTGCTGCCCTGCTGATATTTGGGTTGTGTAGTATCGCTGTGCTGCAGTGGATTGTGCTATAGTGTGCTGCCGTGCTGATATTGGATTTGCTAGATTTTGCTCGCGCTAGGGTTTGTGTGTAGTTCTGCTGCTGATTTTGATTGTTAGTATGCGTGTGGATATTGGTTGTGCTAGTAGTGCCTGTGCTGAAGGTTTGTTTGTAGTGTGTGGGGGTGTGATATTGGGTTTTGGAAATAGGGCTTTGGTGCGATTTGGGTTGTGTAGTAGTGCGCTGATGCTGATATTGGATTGTGCTATAGTGTGCTGGGGCTGATATTGATTGTGTAGATGCGGCGCTGCGTGGATTTGCTAGTAGTGTGCTGCCTTTTATATTTGGGTTGTGCTATAGTGACTGCTGTGATATTGGATTGTGCTAGTAGTGTGCTGGCGCTGCTGATATTGGATTCTGCTAGTAGTGCGCTGCTGCTGATAATGGATTGTCTTTGTAGATTTATACCACTCGGGGCTCTGGGTGACCACATTCCTCTAGGGCTCGGACTTGTTGACCAGTTGTGTGTCTGTATATTTTCGGTCTGGCTCAGGATCGGGGCTGCTCCCTGTAATATCCCTATGGTTAGGAATGATAGCTCCGCCTCTGATGCATCCGTCAGTGGCCGCACAAGCTATCGGCGAGCTCTAGTGGCTGGTAGCGGGTGCTTGGAGGCCGCAACGGGCATCCCTTCCCTTATTGTCTTCTCTCCCCCTCTCTCCAGGTGCCAATCTCCTTTGTGGATCGGGTCTATGGAGAGTCTAAGCTTGGGGGCAATGAAATCGTCTCCTTCTTAAAGGGGCTGTTAACTTTATTTGCCACCACCTGAGTCCGGCCTGAGGACGCCATACACCACAGAGGAAGAAGATGGAGGGCTGACCGCAGCAGCGGCGGTGTACAACTGTGTGGAAGAGACCAAGACAGGAATAAATGTAATATTTTGTAAATATTTAAAAACTTGTTTGTGTTTTTATTCATTTATTTTTTAACCCCTGATGCAGTCGCTCCTGACTAAATTAGGAGGGTGCTCGAAAGTCTGTAGGACCGGTCTGTAGGGGGCACTCTGCAGTCGCTGGAGTATTTCTGGGGGGTGGTCTGTGGGGGACGCTCAGCAGTCAATAGAGTGCGCGCTGTAGTCCCACTACCCCTACTTATTGGGATTCACTAGATATTATATACAGGTGAACCCAGCAGTCTCCCTCCCCTCTATATAAAGCCCCATCTGCAGGTTTCTCCCTCCCCTCTATTATATAAGCATTTCTAATTCTGCCACGGTTTTTCCTCCCCTCTTATGTTAGGCCCATCTGCAGGTTTCCCTCCCTCTAATATAAAGCCCATCTGCAGGTTTCTCCCCCTCTATATAAAGCCCCATCTGCAGGTTTCTCCCCTCTCCTATATTAATAAGCCCCCATCTGCAGGTTTTCCTCTTTCTCCCTCTCCCTTTAAAAAAACCCCTCTGCAGGTTTCTTCCCTCCCCTTATATAAAGCCCATATGCAGGTTTCTCCCTCCATCCCTTAATTTTCCCGCCCCCCTTCTGCAGGTTTTTTCCCTCCCCCCCCTATATAAAGCCCCCCACTTTTATCTTCAGGTTTCTCCCTCCCCTCTATATAAAGCCCATCTTCGTTTTTTCCCTCCTCCCTCTATATAAGCCCCATCTGCAGGTTTCTCCCTCCTTCTAAAAAAACCCCCATCTCAGGTTTCTCCCTCCTTATATAAACCCCCCCATCTGCAGGTTTCTCCCTCCCCTCTATATAAACCCTCTACAGGTTTCTCCCTCCCCTCTATATAAACCATCTGCAAGGTTTCTCCCTCCCCTCTATATAAACCCTCGTCTGCAGGTTTCTCTCCTTTATATAAACCCCTCTGCAGGTTTCTCCCTCCCCTCTATATAAACCCTCGTCTGCAGGTTTCTCCCCTCTATATAAACCCTCTTTTTGCAGGTTTTCCCTCCCCCTTATAAAGCCTCGTCTGCAGGTTTCTCCCTCCCCTCTTTATAAAGCCCCAATCTGCAGGTTTTCCCTCCTCTATTATAATAGCCCCAAATCTGCAGGTTTCTCCCTCCCCTCTATATAAACCCTCGTCACTTTTATTATCAGCGGCACGCAAGCGCTGCGAACCATTGACATGTCACTTCTCTCCCCGGACGTACAATACGATCGTGTTTTGCGCCCGGGGAGACGACGAGTAATCCATAGCTTTCTATGAGAGCTATGAATTACCGGAATTGCGGCGCGTTTTGCCACAATCTAAAGCGCAAAACGCGGTGAAATAAGCCATGTGAACATACCCTATGTCTACTGTAGGCTGGCATCATGTCTTTCTATTTTTTTTTTATGACAAGAAGGGGGCTTGGAAATTTAGAAATTATTTTTTCCACATTTTCAAGAAGATTTGCAACTTCGATATATATTTTTTTTTTATTTATTTCTTTTTTTGGGGTCCAGTTGTGATGTGACTTTGTGGGGCCTGTATGTTAGATACCTCATAAATGACTCTATGTAAGAAACTGCCCCCCTTACAGTATTCAGAACAGCGTTTAGGAAGTTTATAACCCCATTAGGTATTTCACAGAAATTAACCCCTTAACTCCCAGGCCTGAAAAGTAGTTAATGACCAGAACATTTTTTTTAGTTTGCCTCCCTTTCGTTTCAACAGTTGTAACTTTTTTATTTTTTCAATGATGCAGTTGGATGAGGCCTCGTTTTATTCGAGACAAGTTGTACTTTATTTCTGTGGATCATTCGCTTTGCCTGCGAGTCCGTGCCTGGCGGAGGTGTATCTGGTGAGCTGGTTGTTTTCTTTACAAAGTTGTACTTTCTGGGAGAATAGTTTGTTCACTTATAAATAATTGCAGAATTTTTTTAATTTAATTTTTTTTTTTTTTTTCGTTTTTTGACATTTTTTTTACACCATTCAAATTTCACACTTAATAACTTGTTAGATTAATTCTAAAGGTTATTACGGTCATGTGGATACCTAATATGTGTAGGTTTTTGTGTGTGTAATTTATGCACAATAATTTTTTATTAAATATTTATGTATTTTTGTATTCTTTTTTTTTTTTACACTTTTTTTTTAATCCCATGAAGTATAACAGGTTAATTTTTTTTTTTTACACCCTAATGTATCAGCAAAATTAAAATAAAAATAATACATTACAATCTGTGTCAGTCGACCACGCAGGATCAGGCAGCACAGTGTGCCTGGTCACTGGCTTCATACACAGACAGCACTGGGGCTACCTAGGTCCCAGGGCTGACTGTGCAGCCGTTTCCCCCAGCTCTGTGGGTCCCGGGTGTTCGAACACCCGACAGAGCAGGGGAACCCTTTGATTGCGCTGCCGTAATGCACCGCCCCAATCAAGGGTTAAAGCATCGGGTTGCGGGGTTCCTCCGCACCCCGGTGCTCACAGGACTGACCTGGGACAGGGCTGTGTAGTACAGCCCCGATCCCAGTGCAATTGCGGCACCGGGCGTCGCAAACTCCGGTGTCTGCAGCAACGTCTAAAGACGTCGCTGTAGACGAACGACCCGCACCGGCCGACGTCAAAAGACGATGCACGGTCGTTAAGGGGTTAAAGAAAAGTGGAGATGAAATTTCAAACATTCACTTTTTTTTTTTCTCTTCTGTAGATTTTCAATATTTATCCATTATTCACTGGAACACGGTAGATGATAACGGGGCAATGCCACTAAATCTCAATGCCCGTGATTCTACAGTTGTAAGAGATCTCCCTTATGTGGCCCTAGTGCGCTATTTGGCTCAACCACAAGCCCCAGAATAGGAGGAGGAGGAGGAGCAGCAGCACCTACCGGACTCTGGGGTCTCATCTTTAATATGATTTTATTTAGGCGCCATTTCAGGTTTGCAGATGCCCTAAGGGGCTAAAATTTAATAAACTCCCCTAAAAAGACCCCATATTGGAAACTACAGCCCTTAAAGGAGTTTTATCGTTTGAACTGTTCGTGCTCTTCAGCTAATTCTCTGAGTTTGAATTTGAAATCCAGGGGAGAGCCTCTCCTCTCAGCAGGCGTGTCTCCCCTCACTGAAGAACTGTGACATCATCATTTGTATGAAGCAGGGGATGCAGAAGGTTGTCGGGATATAACAAGCTCTGTAGCCTCCCGCTGTTCTTATGTCGCAGCTTCAGGCTCCACAAGCTCCCGTGTGCTATATGCAGTTATACACACAGATGAGACATGTGAGGAGTGTACACTGCCCTCCCCCTTCCCCTCTGTTACCAGACAGGAGACTGTATGGCTGTGGTATATGCAGTTATACACACAGCCTGAACTGATGAGACATGTGAGGAGTGTACACGCCCCCCCCCCCACTCCCCCACGGTTACCAGACAGGAGACAGTATTAAAGTGGTATATGAAGTTATACACACAGCTTGAACTGATGAGACATGTGAGGAGTGTAAAACGCCCCCCCCCCCTTCCCCTCTGTTACCAACGGGGCTGTGCAGTCTGTGTTATGCAGTTATATCGAGGAAAATAAAAACATGGATGTCCCGCCTCCCACCCCTACTCTGTACCATGTATTAAGTTGTGTTACTGTTTTATACCAGAGGAATACATATGCGACGGCTGCACCATGGATCCTCTTTTCCATAGGAGACCAAAATGCTGTTTCATGCACTAACTGTGACTTAAACAGGCAGTCATTGCCCAGATAATTCACCCTAGAGCTGGGAGATGAGTATAGAGACAGCAGACCTTGGTTTCACTATCAATTTTAACAGCTCAGAGGGGAGAAAACACAGTGTGCAGGCAGCCAATCACAGCGCAGGGGGCGTGGCCGGGACATTTCCTGTCTGGGGACGTATCCCAACAGGCTGAATGAAATGGCAGCCAGCCAATCACAGTGCAGGGGGCGTTTCTAGGTGGCAGGATCCGGCCAGGGGGCATTTAGGGGGCGGGATCAGGTCAGGGGGCGTGTCCCGACCAGCAGCAATAGGATACAGATTTACAGAAAATCTCATATCTGCTAAACCAAGTGACATAGGTAATGCAAACCAATTACAAAAGTGCTTATTTTTACTGTCCCCATAATCTGAGACATGATCTTTGTAGCGATAAAACCCCTTTAAGGAATATGTCCAGGGGTGCAGTGAATATATCGACCCCACAGGTGTCTCACAGATTCTTTTAGCATTAGGTTCTGAAAATGAAACATTTTTATTTTTTCCAACGAGCTGCGATTTTAGCTGAAAATGTTTCACTTTCCCAAGGAATCCTAGAAAAATATCACTCCAAAATTTGTTGCGCAATCTCTTCCAAGTTCGGCAATACCCTATATGTGGGTGTAAACTGCTGTTTGGGCGCAGGGCAGGGTGTATAAGGCAGGGAGCGCTGTTTGGCTTTTGGAAAGCAGATTTTGGTGAGTGACATGTTACATTTGCAAAGTATCAGAACAGGTGAAATCTTTCAGAAGTCACCCCATCTTGGATTCAACACCTCTCAAGGATCTCATCTAGGGGTGTATTGGGAATTTTGGGCGCACAGGTTCCATATACATTTTTTTTTTTTTTTTTTTATCATGGGCCAAGAAAATAGGGGGGGTGGGGGGGGGAATTCAGTTCCGCCATTGTTTTTGGGCTTCATTTTTACAGCGTTCTCCGTGTGGTATAAGTGACAGGATAACGTTACTCTGTGGTCGGTGCAATTGCAATTATATAAATTTTATATCGTTTTTTATATTTTACTACCTTTCCACAATAGAAATTCTTTTTCATTTTTTTATTTAGTTCTTATGTCGTCCTAGTCTGACAGCCATAACTTATATATTTTCCTGTATAGTGGGCTGATTAGGGGCTTGTTTTTTGCAGGGTGAGTTGCTGTTATCATTGGAACCATTCTGGAGTTCATGTGACGCTTTGATCGCTTTTTATCAACCATTTTGGGAGGCGGTTTGAACAAAATACAACAATCCTTATTGTGCGGTCAATATAATTACAGCGATACCAAATTTGTGTAGGTTTTTCATGTGTTACGACTTTTACACAATAAAAAACATTTTATAAAACACGTTTTTGCTTCCCCAAATTCTGAGAGCCGGAACTGTTTGATTTTTCTGTGTGAGGAGCTGTGCAGGGGCTTGTTTTTTACAGGATGAGTTGACATTTTCATTTAGACCATTTTGAGAGGGAAATAACTTTTTCTTCACCTTTTCAATTTGTTTTTGGGGAACCAGGATAAAGAAAGTACAGCAATACTAGTAGTAGTATTTTTTATTTAATTTTTTACAGCTCGCTGTGCAGCATAGATGACGGTAGTTTTACTCCATGGGGCAAAACCATTACAGCACTATATATCGTTTTTTTATGTTGTAGCGCTGTTATAAAAAAATATATATCTATGCCTTGCTTTCTTCGAATAGCCATAACTTTTCATATGGGGATGTGTAAGGTTTTTTGGAGGGAGGGTTTTTGGTACCACTTTGGCATATTTATGACTTTCTGATCACTTTTTATTCCATTCAATGTGCAACGGGATGAACAAAAATCGCAATTTTTTTCATTTATGTTTTTAACTCTTTTTTTTTTTTTTTTGCCGTTCACCGTGTGGGTTAAATAGAATGAAAGATTTATAGGCTGGGATGTTCTGCACATTGAAGATAACAAATATATATTTTTTTGTTTTTGATCTTTTTTTGGGGGCAGTTGCCGTTTGTAATGGGGAAAGGGCAGTGTGCGTGTTTTGTGTTCATGGTTTTCACTTTGCAGCTGTCAGTCCAGGCCTGGCGCCCTCCACCCCTCCTTAGTTAAGCTTCCGCATTGCCATAGAAGTCATTGGCACCCTGCCATCGCGTCACAGGGGTGTTGATTGAGCTCCATCCCTCTGTCTTCCCCTTTAGCTGCTGTGGTCGCAATTGACCACAACCTCTAAGGGGTTAATCAGTCGTGACCAGAACAAGCTCTTGTCGTGGCTGCAGGGCATGCAGCTGTAATACACAGCAGGTTCCATGCATGCGGGCTTCGCTGAGGAGTCCAACCCCCTTGCCACCTATGGTGTTGGGGATGTCAAATGTCGATAAGGTGTAAAGAAAAGAAGTACAGAAAACTGCCAAAAGGAGAATGGCTTGTCCATGAGATGGTGCCGTACACACAGCACAAAATGCTAGGAGTCCGGTGGGCGGTCTTATCTGTGACTGACGGCCTTCCTTCTCTTACTGCATACAGAGAGATAAGACCACCCACTGGACTCCTTAACCAAAAATAAGGGGAATTTAAACGACTTGATTACAAATTCCACTGAATCTGTCTCCACACACCTATATGTCGCTCTTGCTTTATCACCTGACAAATGCGATCACATGTTCAATGTAATGTGTTCCGTCTCAAAAAATATACCCTGGGCAGAGGTTCAGGACCCCAACCAGACCACGAGCACTCCTAATAGTGCGTCCCAGTCTTCACAGGATGCTACCACAAAATGGAGGGGCAATAAAATCGGACATCCACCTGTGCCCAGGAATGCGCACAATAATATATGACAGGCTGCTGTGCACGGGCCTAGGAGGCACAATGCTGGCACTGATGACAATGGGCATGGAAGCCATCCTGTCCCCGACAGTATGCACTTTGATGACTTAGGTGTGTGGCCCTGGCCTGGGCACAGATGGGCCACATAGTCTCAATTTTGGTCGCGACTGCTGGTCACCAGAGTCTCTCTTATTAAAGTACTGGCCGATGGGGCCCTGCCATACTATACTTAGAGGACTCGGGGGCAGTGCACGTCAGGATGGCTGCTCCAGCAGGTTACATGATAGCCATGCACTGCCCCCACCATTTGGCCTTGCCACTGTGCCCCACCCATTTTGGCCATTGCCACTGTTCCGCCCACCTATGATGGCACAGTTTCAACTGCCCCCACCGATCATATGGCCATGTCATCTGTCCCCCACCATATGGCCTATGTACTGTCCCCCGCCCATATTGGGCAAAATCCTGTTTTCCCTTATGGCATGTCAATGAAACACCAACCACAAGGGCGCAAGGGGAGACCAAGCGGCGGTGTCCCACCACCATATGGCCCAAGTCACTTTCCCCCCGGCCATGCCACTCCCCCCACCCAAAGGGCCATGCCACTGTCCCCCCCCATTTGGCCCATGTCCTGTCCCCCACCCATTTGGCCATCCCACTGTGACATGGCCAAAACGAGGGGGGGACAAGACAATGCGTGTTCAAAAGGGGTGGGGGACTGATTTTAAGTCACTGTCCCCCCAACTCGGGACATCCTGTGTGGTGGCCGGGTGCGTGTCTGCTGTGTGGCCTCCCTGGGCATGGCCTACCGGGGGCCCAATGGAAGAACCCCCCGAATGGGTTCGTCCCCAAAAAAATATACGCAGCTGTGCATTAGGCCACGGTCCCATTCTAACCGGAGCTGGTCACATGACCCTTATTAGCCTGGGCCGTGCTGCCATCAGTGACTTCAGGGCCTCATGGCGCCGCAGCAGCTGGGCTCCTCTCCATTACCATTTGCTGCCTTGCACCATCTCAGTGGAGTCGAGCCTTGACGTCGCCCCCACGCCAGCTTGTTACCCACTTAAACTTCCTGCTGGGACGTTGATGGGGCACTTAGTGTTGTGATGCAGGATCTAGTAGATTCCCTGATCTATACATGTGTGATCCATGTCGTCCCCTTTCATAGTTTATTGCATTATGTAGCCGTCCTCCCGCTTTTCCTGAAATTGAAAATCCTTTATTCGTGCTGTAGGGTGTAAATGAAACGGGAAGCAAACCACAAGGGAGCTGAGAGGAGACCAAAGCGGCGGTGTCCTCCACCCCCCAATATAACCCCCATAAACACATTTAACCAGCAGCCTCTTCCCAGCACTGGGGCATTGGATGATGGCAGCGAGGCTGAAAGTGGGACATGTTCTACTTTCCTCTGCCCCTGGGTCAGTCCTGCCTTTACTCCATCTGGGAGTTTGCAGACAGAAGCGAATGAGGCCTGTGCATGTGGCAGACGGTGGTGCAGTGCACTATAGAGGAGCTGCTGTGCACTATAGGGGAGCTGCTGTGCACTATAGAGGAGCTGCTGTGCACTACAGAGGAGCTGCAGTGCACTATAGGGGAGCTGCTGTGCACTATAGGGGAGCTGCTGTGCACTATAGAGGAGCTGCAGTGCACTATAGAGGAGCTGCAGTGCACTATAGAGGAGCTGCAGTGCACTATAGGGGAGCTGCAGTGCACTATAGGGGAGCTGCAGTGCACTAGAGAGGAGCTGCAGTGCACTATAGAGGAGCTGCTGTGCACTATAGAGGAGCTGCTGTGCACTATAGGGGAGCTGCTGTGCACTATAGGTGAGCTGCAGTGCACTATAGAGGAGCTGCAGTGCACTATAGAGGAGCTGCAGTGCACTATAGAGGGCACTGCAGTGCAGCACTATAGAGGAGCTGCTGTGCACTATAGGGGAGCTGCTGTGCTCTATAGGGGAGCTGCAGTGCTCTATAGGGGAGCTGCAGTGCACTATAGGGGAGCTGCAGTGCACTATAGAGGAGCTGCTGTGCACTATAGAGGAGCTGCAGTGCACTATAGGGGAGCTGCTGTGCACTATAGAGGAGCTGCTGTGCACTATAGGGGAGCTGCTGTGCACTATAGGGGAGCTGCTGTGCTGTGCAGGATCATGCACAGAGGAGTCTCGGCTGCTCATGTTCCACCTTGGAGACCGCAGTAAGTGTTTGGGTATTTGACGTCACTGACCACACCTGCTTGACCCCCAGTAAAGTCAGACAGTAAGCCCCTGCAAGTCATACGTACACTAGGAATATAATGGGTCGCTCTGGCTGTGGCTTACAGGGGCTCTCATCAGCACAGACCCCTGATCAGGGACCCACTAGAGGGTGTAGTATGGCATAGCACCAATACCTGGCTGCACTGCATTGAGTCCTCCAGAGCAGCAGCTCTCCACTCCAGGTGTGTAGCAACAGGGGGGTGCATAGGTAGCAGTGGCCACCGGGCCCTGTAGCCGAAGGGGGCCCAAAAGCCCTTTTACAACATAAGATGACACTAGTACTGTGAATGGCAGGTGGTAGGTGAAGGGCCCCTATTTCACTTTTTGAACCAGGAGCGTCAAGTTACGTCTCTGCTTCACACTGCAGGACCCCACCCTGCTATAGTACTATATATTATCCATCTACATCTACTGTATGTTACATCCCTATGCCCTAATAGCTTTGCAAAAACAGCACCATCTGATGTAGTATTGCATTGCACCAATACTTGGCTGCACTGAGTCCTCCGGAGCAGCAGCTCTTTTCTCTGATAGTGACCAAGAGCTGCAGAATCCCAAATCCATCTATATTACTATATCTGTATGTAACATATATCACTATATATTTATATTATATTTCTGTGCCCTAATAGCTTTGTGAAACCTGCACCATCTGATGTAGTATTGCATTGCACCAATACCTGGCTGCACTGAGTCCTCCGGAGCAGCCGCTCTCCACTCTGAATAATAGTAAGCTATAGCAGCAAGACCCCACCCTGCTATAGTACTATATATTATCCGTCTACATCTACTGTATATTACATCCCTATGCCAGAATAGCTTTGCAAAAACCGGACCATCTGATGTAGTATTGCTTTGCACCAATACTTGGCTGCATTGAGTCCTCCAGAGCAGCAGCTCTTTGGCTGAGCTGAGGGACCCATCTGTATCACGTCCAGATACCATAATCTCTATGGGAAAACGGCAACATCTGATTCCAACATTAGGACCCAAAAGATAAAGTTGCTGCAAAGTTGCCCGAGTCATTTTGGGATTACTGTAGCTCAGTCATCATTTTAGCTCCTAGAAAACTACAACTCCCAACATCCTCTGACAGCCGCAGGTTTCATGACGGCGATTACGTCCTTCGACTGCATCATATTTCCTGTATTGTACGGCTGCTTTTACTCCCATCATGGACGCGTCCTCCGTCCTGTCTCCTCACATTCTAGTCCCAGGAGTCTAGTCGTGACGCCATGAAGGGCCTGAGGCCGCAGTCTGTATCTTGACAGGCGCATTCACAGTGTCGGTAGCATTTTTGTTGTAGGTCGTTTTCTATTGTCCTAACACTGTAGAGCATTTTCTTCCTGATCCATGTTCATCCTGATCTTCCTGGTTCATGAACAATATATCAAAACTAGAACAGCCATAAAGAATGGGGAATGTATCTTTATATCCACTTAGATCCGCATGTCCTGTAGGGAAGGCCCATAGGGGTGTCTACATCCCAGGCAGATTTCTTGCATTCACCTGGGAAAAGGGTAATAAGTGACATGTTACTTGGCCTTGGTGAGGTAGGAGCCATTTGCTTATGTTGTGTCAGCCCCAGGAAACAGTTGGCATCCATTTAGCCTTATTATGGCTGTTTCAGCCAATCTAGGACGGCTCTTACTGGGAGTAGGCAAAGTGTTGGGTGGGTGCCTACTCCCTGTGTTTCAGGACGGGGGTTGGCTGGCCTTTAAAAATCAGCTAAGGGGGATCTGCTTTACAGGTCAAGGAGCATGGCCTGAGAAGCAACTCACTGGAGATACCCACTGGACGACCATAAGGGGCAGTGAGGGAGTTCACCGTGTCGTCCGCTCCCGCACAGGCAGGAGTTTCTTTACTTACTGTATAGTTTATGTTTGGCTCCTGTTTGCTGTATAATAAAACACAGGAGGACCCAGAAAACCTGTCAGTGTCTCTGATTGGCCTCTGCTGCGATCCCAGAGCAGTAACCACTCACAGTATGTGGATCGCTGGGTGACTACCCATAGAGGTCCTGTAATGGGGGCCATAGGAGATGCACAGTCAGCATCTTTTGTTTCAGAAATGGCTGATAATATTTTATAAGGCGACTTGGACCGGATCTTTCCTACTCCGCTGTGGTTTATTTAGTGATCTCAGGTTGTGCTCCTGCCCTCTCGCGCCTTTCCCCTGTTTCACGCCTCAGTGTTCAGAATTATCATGCACAATCTCCCCTTTATACGAGCCCTTATAAACATCTCTAACCCAGTCAGTACTGCACTCTGCACTGACCCCAAAACAACCATCTGCAGATGAATATCTGGTTGGCATTCATCCCATTCACATTGCAAGGCACACTGTGTAGGATGTGACTTGAGGAAATCTACATCCAATAGGAGGCGCTGCAAGTCCTTTTCCATTTCCCTTTAAAACCTTTTTTCCAAACCCATGTATGGGAAAAAAAGCCAAGCCCAAGTCAGTGGTCAGGAAAGGGCATCTCTACAGCTGTTGGAAACTACAACTCCCATCATTCCCACTGATATAGATCATACAAATGCATGACGGGAGTTGTAGTTTCCCAACAGCTGGAGGGCCGCAATTTGCAGACCACTGACCTAAGTCACGGGACATCAAAGCCGTTTTTGCCCTCATTCGTTAGACATGCACCCAGTATTATCAATGCATCTCAGGGAGTCAGAACTAAGCATAGCTAAATAGATGAATGGATGGGAGACCCCGAGAAACATCCCTCTATCATATAACCTAATATATCCTAGAGCTCAGCTCCTCTCCTCTATCATATAACCCTATATATCCCAGAGCTCAGCTTCCCCTTTTTCATATAAGCTATTATTACAGGCTCATTCCTCTCCTCTATATTAACGCTATATAGCCAGAGCTCGCCCTCTCCTCTTTATTACCAATATTCCAGAGCCAGCTCCCCCCCTCTTCATATAACCCTATATTCAAGAGCTCAGCTCCTCTCCTCTATTATAAAACCCCAATATACCCCAAGCTCAGCTCCTCTCCTTATCATAAAACCCTATAATCACAGGTCAGCCCCTCTCCTTATTATATAACCAATAATCCCCAGAGCTCAGCTCCTTCCTTTATATAACCCTCTATATCACAGAGCTCGCCCCTCTCCTCTATTTTTAAAACCCAAATATATCCCAGGTCACTCCTTCCCTATTCATAAACCAAATTTTATCCCAGACCCTCAGCTCCTCTCCTCTATGAAAAAACCCTTAAAAACCCCAAGCTCAGCTCCTCCCCCTTTTCATATAACCCTATTATCAAGAGTCCTTCCTCAAACCCAAAAACCCCTTTTATATACGACTCAGCTCCTCTCCCTCTATCCTTTAAACCCTATATATCCAGAGCTCACTTCTCTCCCTCTATCAAAACCCCTATAGATCACAGAGTTCAGTTCCTTCCCCTCTATCAAATCCCCCTATAATCACAGAGCTCAGCTTTCTCTCCTTTATAAATATAACCCTATATATCACAGAGCTCAGCTCCTCTTCATAAAACCCTATATATCCAGAGTCAGCTCCTTATTATAAAACCCCTTATATCCAGAGCTCAGCCCCTTTCCCTTTATCATATAACCCTATAATACAGAGCTCAGCCCCTCTCCTTTATCTATAACCCTATATATCACGAGCTCATCCTCCCCCATCACATAACCCTATATTCACAGAGCTCTCTCCTCCCCCTCTATCATTCCCCCTATATATCACAGACCCACCCCTCTCCTCTATCATAAAATCTATTATACAGAGCTCCTTCCCTATCATAAAACCCCATATATCAAGGCTCCTCTCCTTTTATCAAAAACCCCTATATATCCGGGCAAGCCCTCCCCCTTATCATATAACTCTATATATAAAAGGACTCCTTCCTCTATCAAAATAACCCTATTTATCACAGAGCCGCTCTTTCCCTATAATATAACCCTTATATCACGGAGCTCGTCCTCTATCTTCCCCTTATATCACAGGCTCATTTCCCTTGGGTTTTTTTCCCCTTTATCCAGGCTAGCTTTTTCCTTTTCTATTAAAAAATACAGAGCTCAGCCCCTTTCCCCTTTTATCATATAACCCTATATATCACAGGCTCGCTCCTCCCCCTATACATAACCCTATATATCACAGAGCTCCTCTCCTCTCCTCTATCAATAACCCTTTTAATATCACAGAGCCAGCTCCTCTCCTCTATCATATAACTCTATATATCAACTCCTTCTCTATAAATAACCCTTATATACGGGCCAGCTCCTCTCCTTATCATATAAACTCATATATCAAGAGTTCCTCTCCTCTATCATAAAACCCCTTTTAAATATCACAAGTCAGCTTTTTCTCCTTACTTTAAAACCCTATATATAAAAGGGCTCACCCTCTCCTATCATATAACCCTATATATCCAGAGCTCAGTTCCTTTCCCCTCATCATAAAAACCCTTAATCACAGAGTCAGTTCTCTCCCTTATCATAAAACCCATATATCACAGAGCTCAGCTTCTCTCCCTATATAAAACCCCTTTATACAAGCTCAGTTCTCTCCTCTATCATATAACCCTATATATCACAGAGCTCAGCTCCTCCCTCTACTAAAACCCCTATATATACAGAGTCAGCTCTCTCCCTTATCATAAAAAACCCTATATATCACAGGCTCAGCTTCTCCTCTATCATAAAACCCATATATCCAGAGTCAGTTCTCTCTCTATCTTAAAACCCCTATATATCACAACTCAGCTTCTCCCTCTATCAATAACCCTATATTCACAGAGCTCAGTTCTTCTCTTTATAAAACCCCTATATATCACAGAGCTCAGTCCTCTATCATAAAACTTTTTATCACAGGCCCAGCTCCTCTAAAATATAACCTATTTCACAGAGCTCAGCTTCTCTCCTCTTTATATAACCTATATATCACAGAGCTCAGCTCCTCTATATAAGCCTATATACCAGAGCTCAGCTCCTCTTCAAAAAACCCCTATATATCACAGAGCTCAGTCCTCTATCATATAACCCTATATATCACAGAGCTGCTTCTCTCCTTTTTTCAATAAACCCTATATATCACAGAGCTCGCTCCTCTATCATATAACCTTAACACTCCCGGCCCTTTATTAGGTACACCGCTAGTAAGGGTTGGCCCCCCTTTTGCCTCAGAAATGTAAATTCTTCGGGAAATAAATTCCACAAGGTGTTGCAAACGATGCCAATTGGTACCAAGGGGGCCCCAAAGAGTGCCAAAAAAATTTTCCCCCACCCCAGGGACACCCCCCAGCGGGCCTGAACCCTTGATAAAAAAGGCGGGATGGATCCATGCTTTCATGTTTTTGATGCCAAAATTTTGACCTCCCTCGAATTCGCAGCAGAAAACGAGACTCACAGACCAGGGAACGTTTTTCCAATCTTCTACTGTCCAATTTCGATGAGCTTGGGGAAATTGGGGCCCCAGTTTCCTGTTCTTAGCTGAAAGGAGTGGGCCCCCTGTGGCTTCTGCTGCTGTGCCCCTCTGCCCCAAAGTTGGCCGTACGGCGTTCAAATGCTCTTTGTACCCTTGGTTTGGGGTTTTTTAAGGGTGGCTATTTGAGTCACGTTGCCCTTTTTTCATCGAAACCGTCGCCCCTTCTCTTTGACCTCTGGGATCAAAAGGCATTTCCCCCCACGGGCTGCCGCCATGGATGTTTTTTCTTTTTTTGGACCATTCTCTGTAAACCCAGAGATTTGGTTTGTGCGTGAAAATCCCAGGGGATCAGCGTTTTGAAAAACTCAGACCAGCCCTTCTGGCACCAACAAACCCTGCCCCGTTCAAAGGCACTAAATCACCTTTCTTCCCCCCTTGATGTCGGTTTTAATGCAGGAGATTGTCTTGACCATGTCACATGCCTAAATGCACGAGTTTCCCCCCATGTGATTGGCTGATTTAAAAAATTTAAATGTTAACGAGGTTGGACAGGTTACCTAATAAAGTCCGGTGAGTGTATATCACGAGCCCAGTCCCCTACATATAACCCCTTTTATCACAAGCTCAGCCCCTCATCAAAAAACCCTATTATCACAGAGCTCTCTTCCTCTTATTTAAAACCCAATATTCCAGAGCTCAGCTCTTCTCCCCCTATAATAACCTAATTATCCCAGTTCCCGCTCCTTCCTCTTTCATAAACCCTAATATCCCGAGCTCACTTTCTCCCTCTTTTAACCCCCATTTCCAGGCTCAGCTCCCCTTTCCTCTATCATATAACCCAAAAAATAACAGAGCTCACTCCTCTCCTCTTCATATAACTCTATATATCACAGAGCTCAGTCCTTCCCTTTATCAATAACCCTTATATCACAGAGCTCACCCTCTCCCCCTTATATAACCCCATTATCCCCGAGCCAGTCCTCTTCATATAACCCCCTATATCACAGAGCTCAGCTCCTCTATCACATAACCCTATATATCACAGAGCTCAGCTCCTCTCCTCTATCATATAACCCTATATATCCCAGAGCTCAGCTCCTCTCCTCTATCATATAACCCTATATATCACAGAGCTCAGCTCCTCTCCCTTTATCATATAACCCTATATATCACAGAGCTCCTCTCCTCTATCATATAACCCTATATCACAGAGCTCAGCTCCTCTCCTCTATCATATAACCCTATATATCACATAGCTCAGCTTCTCTCCCTCTATCATATAACCCTATATATCACAGAGCTCAGCTCCTCTCCTCTATCATATAACCCTATATATCACAGAGCTCAGCTTCTCTCCTCTATCATATAACCCTATATATCCCAGAGCTCAGCTTCTCTCCCTCTATCAAATAACCCTATATATCACAGAGCACAGCTCCTCACCCTTTATCATATAACACTATATATCCCAGAGCTCAGCTTGTGGTATATTATGTTAAAATAGAATGCCACTTGGGCATCAACCACTATTTACAGTTTCAAATTTATTGGACATAAAATGTAAAGCATAAAACACGGGTAAATACGTGCCCGCGTCATCAGGTTCTACAGACGCCAATGCACATGTTGAATTTAAAGAAAACCGCGGGATGGGAACGACGCTTAATGGCGGTGAATTCAAACATCCAAACGTTAACACCGAAACCTCAAAGATCGCTGACAACAGCACTGCTGCAGAGGAAGAGCATACTGGGGTGAACTTAGATACAAACCATTACAATGTATAGAATTAGAAATATATACTTTGTAGAAACAGAAGCTAGAGAAACATCGGGGGGTTTTTTTGGTTTTTTTTTTTTAAAGTGTTTATTTTAAGGGCTTGTTCACACGACGTTTTTGTGATCCGTTTTACGGATCTAACAATTGTCAGTGCGATTAACATTGCTTTCAATGGCAAAAGCGCTTCGCTGTTCACACGAGTGATCGCCAATGCGCTTTTCGGATCCGTTTTAAGAATTGACATGAAATCCCCATAGGAAATAATGGAGTGCGCTTTTGGGGGGAGGAGGGGGGGGTTCTAAAATCATATTTGTATGAACAGTTGATTGACACTAGGTAAAAAAAAAAGGTTTTTCCTTGGTCATTGATAGGTTATATTATATTTAAATTGCAGGTTGATAGGTTGATTTAAATAAAGCATTGAGAAAACGGATCCGTAAAACGCATCCAAAAAAGGATCAGCTGTTGCGTTTTCTGGATCCGCTTTTTGGATGCAGTTTGCATCCAGTTTTCGCAGGTTAAAAACGGATCCGTAAAACGTTGTGTGAAGAAAAAAAAATTCTTTTTACAAAACAAATTAGAAACCCAATTACAACCATCCATCAATAACATTCAGACCTTCCCAAAATGTGCATTACATGAGGTATCACAACCTATCCTTATAGACAGAAAAACAATTCCTACAATTCGTACAGATTCCAACGTCATCAAATGTAATAAAAGCAAATGCATTATTCAAGCAGAATAAGAAAACATTCACCCCCATTCACACCATTCATTCAATTAATCAAGCACCTGCGCTCCAGATGTAAAGATCCTGGCAAAGGTGCTGGCGATGAGGCTTAAAGGGGTTGTCTCACTACATTGATTCATCTTATCTCAGTCCTGTTTTCTTGGTTTCATTTTGAATTCAGGGGCGTGTTTACTGGCTTCTACTACGCTGCAGTAGAAGCCAGGTCTGTAGCTATAGCAACCAGTGCTGGCAGCCTATCAGGAGAGAGTAAACAGGTCTGTAGCTATAGTAATCTGAGGAGCTGATGCAGCCCAGAGGGAATATCTCAGAATAGGTAGGACACTGTTAATGGAAATATATTGCAAAGTGACTTGTTTCTGTCTCCCTTCAGAGTTTCAGAGAATGCATGAATGAATACTCTGTCACTTCCTGGTTCAGACTGACTCATTTGCATAAGCTCCATGCTTGTACAGCTCCATGCTGTGCTGTGCTTTCATATGCTAATTAGATCAGATTAGCTTCTCAAACTACTAACAGGACTTCTGATCTGATCCCCAAAACAAAAGCCCTAATTACAGTTCTGTTTATTTTACATAAATCAAGCTTTTTACTGCTGAGCAGCACAGGACACTTCTGCTACCTGTGTGATGACTTCACTCACTGTTATCTCATTGAACAAACAGCAGGGGGAGAATTGTTTACAGGTCAGTTACTGAGGGAACTGAAATAGCCAGGGAGGTCATAAATTCACTTGTATCTCCTTAGGGAAAACAGAGGAACAAAGCAATATATTTGGAAAATGTCTTTATTTTGTGTTACCTACAATTTGAAAGCTATTCTTTGTAGCGAGACAACCCCTTTAACATAAAAATAAATCCTTGTAGCGAGACAACCCCTTTAAGCCCATTAGGGGCTATAATATCCACTTTATATATACAAAATATCTCGCTCTCTGAAAGACGTTTTGGTCTATATCTAACAAATCTTTAGCTCTATTTCAAACAGACCAAAACTTCTTTCAGAGAGTGAGATATTTTGCATATATAAAGTGGATATTATAGCCCCTAATGGGCTTAATGAATTACAGGAGATCATTACATAACCCTGTTCCTTTTTACTTTCAATTTTATATGTTCATTTTCTAATATCAAATTAAATTATCTGAACATTGTATCTTCATTGGGTAGTAGCTAGTTTATATCTGTAGTAGCGATGTATTTATGTTCGTGGTAACGATCCTTTTCTAGTTTCGGTGTATATAAAGTATCTGTCTTTAATAGTACACATCGTAGCTCTTTTAGCTTCTGTATTTATGCTTGTGGTAATGATGTTTTTTAGCTTCTGCATCTATGTTCGTGGTAACGATGTTTCTCTAGCTTCTGTTTATACAAAGTATCTATTTCTAATTCTATACATTGTAATGGTTTGTTTCTAAGTTCACACCAGTATGCTCTTACTCTGCAGCAGTGCTGTTGTGAGCGATCTTTTTTTTTTTAATTCAACAAATAAACTTTATTTAGAGAGATTAACAGGTGTATATGCACATTAAGAAAAAGGAACAAAGTGCAAATCATATATCCACATACTGTATAAATGTATAGCATCAAAATGGCGAATATACATACAGTGGCAATGACATTAGCAAATTCCGTGTACATTAGTCAACATTAATAAAATGCACTGAGATGTAAGTCAAATTAATGCAACACCCTGATCACAATACAGGAGAAAACAAACAATATAAACCCTGCAACATGCAGGAGCTAACAGTCAGCCATCAATTAAGAAAAACAGTAAGTAATGAGTATCCTCATTATTGGTGCGTCTGCGTGGTAACCCACAATAGAGAAATGTATACAGGCGGTCCCCGGGTTACAAACGGGATAGGGACTGAAGGCTTGTTCCCAAGTTGAAATTGTATGCAAGTCGGAACAGGTATATTCATCATGTTGTCAGCGATCTTTGAGGTTTCAGTGTTAACATTTGGATGGTTGAATTCACCGCCATTAAAGGGGTTGTATCATTTCATTGAATGGTTTTCAGAATAAGGGGACAGTGAAAACAAGCAACTTTGCAAGTAGATGTCATTAGCAGAGCTGTCTTGTTATCACAGGATCCCTTATCTTCTGTTTCTGTTTCCACTGATCTCCAGTGCTGGTCGGATCCCTCCTCCTTGCATTTCATTAGCTGAGAGCTCATTTACATTCTGTTCAGCCCCTGGTCGGGTGTACTCACGGAGCTTGCATTCCTGCCTTTCACTCAAAGTAAGGTTCCGGCACATTTTCACTCTGCACAGCCAGAAGAAACAGAATAAAACTGCAGGGCTTCTACAATCAGGAAACAGCACAATTGTGTGTCGATCCCTGCTTCTCCTGCATAGAAGGTAGATCTGTGCCGGTCATAGAAAGCTGGATTCAACTGTAACAAATCTCCAGCTTTGAGAGGAGAAGAGATCAGTGATCAGTCTAGAATGAATGCAGCCTGTGGTAAGTATACAGCTCTTACAAAATAAGACTGATAGGGAGAGACACAGTGACATGTGAACTCAGATGTGGGAGGGAGGAGTCTCGGGAGCCAGCATGAACAGTGAAGGGGGGATGATGTCACCCAGCTGGGAGGGGAAGAAACGCCCCTGCATTTCTAGAGTTGAGAATTAGCCGAACTAAAGAAGCGATACATCCCCATTAAGCGTCGTTCCCATCCCGCGGTTTTCTTTAAATTCAACATGTGCATTGGCGTCTGTAGAACCTGATGACGCGGGCACGTATTTACCCGTGAAATGCGTTGTTTTATGCTTTAAATTTTATGTCCAATAAATATGACACTGTAAAGAGTGGTTGATGCCCAAGTGACATTCGATTTTACCATAATATACCACAAGCTGAGCTTATACTTTTCTATATCCCTGATACTTGTGTCCCGTGGACCTGTGTGTGCGGAGGATCCCCGTGCAGAAGACATCTGCTGGCTGCTAACGTGGTTGTGATTATCTATGTGCTTTCATGATGTGTACCATTTTGTACAACTATCCTCTATCATATAACCCTATATATCATAGAACTCAACTCCTCTATCATATAACCCTATATATCACAGAGCTCAGCTCCTCTCCTCTATCATATAACCCTATATATCATAGAACTCAACTCCTCTCCTATATCATATAACCCTATATATCACAGAGCTCAGCTCCTCTATCATATAACCCTATATATCACAGAGCTCAGCTCCTCTATCATATAACCCTATATATCACAGGCTCAGCTCCTCTCCTCTATCATATAACCCTATATATCACAGAGCTCAGCTCCTCTATCATATAACCCTATATATCACAGAGCTCAGCTCCTCTCCTCTATCATATAACCCTATATATCACAGAGCTCAGCTCCTCTATCATATAACCCTATATATCACAGAGCTCAGCTCCTCTCCTCGATCATATAACCCTATATATCATAGAACTCAACTCCTCTCCTATATCATATAACCCTATATATCAGAGCTCAGCTCCTCTCCTCTATCATATAACCTTATATATCACAGAGCTCAGCTTCTCTCCTCTATCATATAACCCTATATATCACAGAGCTCAGCTTCTCTCCTCTATCATATTACCCTATATATCATAGAACTCAACTCCTCTCCTATATCATATAAACCTCTATATCACTGAGCTCAGCTTCTCTATCATATAACCCTATATATCACAGAGCTCAGCTTCTCTCCTCTATCATATAACCCTATATATCACAGAGCTCAGCTTCTCTATCATATAACCCTATATATATCACAGAGCTCAGCTCCTCTCCTCTATCATATAACCCTATATATCACAGAGCTCAGCTCCTCTCCTCTATCATATAACCATATATATCACAGAGCTCAGCTCCTCTCCTCTATCATATCACCTTATATATCACAGAGCTCAGCTGCCCTCCTCTATCAGATAACCCTATATATCACATAGCTCAGCCACTCTCCTCTATCATATAACCCTATATATCACAGAACTCAGCTCCTCTCCTCTATCATATAACCCTATATATCACAGAGCTCAGCATCTCTCCTCTATCATATAACCCTATATATCACAGAGCTCAGCTTCTCTCCTCTATCATTTAACCCTATATATCACAGAGCTCAGCTTCTATCCTCTATCATATAACCCTATATATCCAGAGCTCAGCTTCTCTCCTCTATCATATAACCCTATATATCACAGAGCTCAGCTCCTCTCCTCTATCATTTAACCCTATATATCACAGAACTCAGCTCCTCTCCTCTATCATATAACCCTATATATCACAGAGCTCTGCTCCTCTATCATATAACCCTATATATCACAGGTGGTTGACGGAGTGACCAGAGGTCTCTTCTCTACCTCCTTCATGGCTGCTTGTGGTTTTGGATTCCCTTCTCTCTTATCAGCAGGTCCTGAATATATTCATTTTTGGCTATGAGGTCTCCTCCTCTCCTGTACCAGGGCTCAGACTCGTCCCATAATAGGTTAAAGTAACGTCATTGTGCAGTTTCCATGTCGCTGACATTTGAGTCATGGCAGATGTTAAATATCACTGCGGCCACACGAGTATTGCAGCGCTACCTCCGCCTTCCCTCCATGGGATATAGAGGAGCTCTGCCCGTCCTCCTACATGACACATGGACGCGGCTCTTCAGGAGCGACACCTGACCGGCTGCGGGAAATGTTCTGAAACTTTCTCTCACACTCACTGCATCCTGAAAAACTCTGTGCTTGCTGTCAGTAACTTCACTAGTCATTTCCAGTTCTCTATGGGAGTTCCCAGTACAGGGAGCGCTATGTTCTCCATTCTCCTCTATGGGAGTTCCCAGTACAGGGGAGCATTGTGTTCTCCATTCTCCTCTATGGGAGTTCCCAGTACAGGGGAGGGCTGTGTTCTCCATTCTCATCTATGGGAGTTCCCAGTACAGGGGAGCGCTGTGTTCTCCATTCTCCTCTATGGGAGTTCCCAGTACAGGGGAGCGCTGTGTTCTCCATTCTCCTCTATGGGAGCTCCCAGTACAGGGGAGCATTGTGTTCTCCATTTTCCTCTATGGGAGTTCCCAGTACAGGGGAGCGCTGTGTTCTCCATTCTCCTCTATGTGAGTTCCCAGTACAGGGGAGCGCTGTGTTCTCCATTGTCCTCTATGGGAGTTCCCAGTACAGGGGAGCGCTGTGTCACCAATCTCAACTCGCTGGAGTAAGGCCTCGTTCACATGGCTTATTCTGCCGCGTATTGGCGCCGTACTGCGCGAATTACGGGCTGAAATTCGTCCCAGTCATTACGGTAATCCACAGTTCTCATAGAGAACTATGGATTACGTCTCCTCTCCCCACTCGCACAATACGGCGAGCGGGGAGAGAAGTGACATGCTACTTATTCACGGCGTATACGCGGCATGGATAATGTATGTCTATGGGGCCGGCGAGCTGCCGGACCCCCACCCCGCCCCCCCCCACGGCAAACCAGCCCTAATTGCGGGCGGGGAAAACGTCCCCGAAATTACGCCGGCAATAAGCTGTTTTGAACCCCGCCTTTAAAAGGGAAATTCATGCCCTTTTTAGTAAGAAAGTTTATTTTTTGGCTGAAAAAAATTCCCCTTTTGGGCCAAGTGCCCGAAGGGCAAACCCCCTTTTTACTACACCAATACCCTTTTTTCGCAAAAAGGGAATCTAAAACTGGGTTTACAATTTTTCCCAGGCAGTTTTCGTCGATTTTTTCTGGGAAATTTGCACCAAAAAAAAAATTTGGGGTCTGTACTTTTGTGGGTGTAATGGTTTCTAGACCCTTCTGGCACCTTTCTGACAAAAGAGGTGTTTGGGCCCGGTTTAAAAGGGGCGAGTCTTAATGGGGGGGAAAAGGGGGGTGGTTTAGTATGTGCTGCCATGGGACCAACATTTTCGGGTTTTTCAGTTTTATGGCCTAAAAGTCAGACTTATCTAATCCCGGTAACTCTTAGACAGTGGAAAGTTAGGGCAGGGCCCCCTTAGGCCATGTTCCACGGGGTTTAAAAATTTGGGGCCGTTTTCCCGTCTGTAATTACTTTCCCGGAAAATGCGCCCATTAGGGGCTGTCAAAAAGTCCCGTCATTACGGTAATCCTCATTAGAGAATATGGATTACCTTCCTCTTCCCCCCCCGGCGGGGGATAATTGACATTCACCTTTTTAGGGCGGGTTTTACGCGCCGGGTAGCGTGATTGTTATGGGCCCCTTTGAAGTGCCCGGCCCCCCCCCTCCCGCCCCCCCCCCGGCCAAACCCTTAAATTTCGGGGCTAATTCGTTTTCCCCCAGTTAAGCCGTGGGGAACCTAGCCTTACCTTTCACCCCATGAATGGGTTTATAGAGCTTTATAAATCTGCCGGGAGGTTTACACCGCTACTCAAAATTTACACCTTTTATAAAAGGTTTTGTTTTTACGCCACTGACTGCACAATGTTGGACTCTAATCCGGGCTACTTTTGCCAAGAGTCTAGAAACTGCCTAAAACACATAATAAATGTGATGTAAAGCGCGGACGAAACTTAAATGCCCTTGATTAAAGGGTCCCCCGGTAAAACAAAACTTTAAAACCAGGAGGTTAGTACCCGTCGGTTTTAACGTTACCCCAGTTTTACAGCTCAAAATTTCAATGGCGATTTTAACAAATTTTCTGGTTCTAACAGGTTTCAAAGGATCACTAAATGTTTTCCCCAGTATTGTACATCCAGGGCATTGTAACATCGCCCTTTTTAACTGTTTTCAAAGTTTCAGTACCGGTTTTCACCCGTATTGATTCACCCCCACATTTTAAACATCGCCTGGTTCTAACTGTTACAAAGTATCACCATGTGTTACACAGTATTGAATTTTCATCCGGCCCCATTGTAACCCTCGGCCCGGTTTTAACTGTTTTCAAAATTTTCAATAATGTTACACAAATATTGAAAATTTTTCCCGCCATTGTAAAAATCTCCTGGGTTTTTAACTTTTTTTACCAAAAAAATATCACTACATGTTACACAGTATTGATACATCCAGCGCATTGTAACCTCCCCCTGGTTCAAAATGTACAAAAATATCCCCCATGTGGGTTTCACCCGTAAATTTATTAAACCCCGCACTTTTTAACATGCCTGGTTTAACTGTTCAAGTATCACTACCCTGTTACCGTATTGATACATCCAGCGCATTTTAACCCTCGCCTGGGGTTTTACTGTTACAAAAATATCACTACATGTTACAAGTATTGATACAAACCAGCGCATTTTAACATCGCCCGGGTTTTTAATGTTAAAATATCACCCCTTTTTTACACAGTATTTGATACCCTCCAAACAATTTTTTTAAAATTTTGGGCCCCCCCGGGTTTTAACTGTTACAAAAATATAAATAATGTTACACCCTAAATTTATACATCCAGCGCATTGTAACATCGCCTGGTTCTAACTGTTTTCAAAGGATCCCCTACATTTTCACAGTATGATTTCATCCAAGGGTCATTGTTTAAAATTTTTTTGGTTTTTAAAATGTTTCAAAGTTTCATACATGTTACACAGATTTTATTCATTTCCGCACATTGTAAAATCGCCCCGGTTTTTTTTAAAGTTACCCAAAATAAACACTACATGTTACACGTATTTATTCATCCAGCGCAAATTTTAACCCCGCCTGGTTCTAACCCGTTACAAAGTTTCACCCCTTTTTAAAGGGATTTGATTTTATCCACCACCCTTTTTAACAAATTTTCCGGTCAGGTTTACACTAAGAGTTACACAGAATCTATACATCTGCCCCATTGTCTCTGGTGATGTGTTGGACAAATAGGAGACAGAATCTCAAAAAACATTGTAGCCAAAATACTGTGACCAGACACTATTCTGAGGCGTCAGTGAACTGTGGTGATGAGTTATAGAGGAAGTGTTCAGTAGCAATAACTAATAGATTAAGGGGGTTTTCCAAGACTTTAAAACTTCCCTACCTCCTCCCACTGCGCTAAACTAGAAAATTACCCCATACTGACCTCTCCAGTGCTGCCACGGCTCCAGTCCCTCCCCTGCCCTGTCCCTCGGTGATGATGTCACATTCATGGATCACATCATGCAGCAGCCAAATACTGACCTCTGTGGTCACATGATGCTGCAGCCAATCACCAAGCTCTGTGGTCACATGATGCTGCAGCCAATCACTGGCCTCTGTGGTCACATGATGCTGCAGCCAATCCCTGCCCTCTGTGGTCACATGATGCTGCAGCCAATCACTGACCTCTGTGGTCACATGATGCTGCAGCCAATCACTGAGGTATGTGGTCACATGATGCTGCAGCCAATCACTGAGCTCTGTGGTCACATGATGCATCAGCCAATCACTGACCTCTGTGGTCACATGATGCTGCGGCCAATCCCTGACCTCTGTGGTCACATGATGCTGCAGCCAATCACTCATCTCTGTGGTCACATGATGCTGCAGCCAATCACTGACCTCCATGGTCACATGATGCTGCAGCCAATCACTGCCCTCTGTGGTCACATGATGCTGCAGCCAATCCCTGACCTCTGTGGTCACATGATGCTGCGTCCAATCCCCTCACCTCTGTGGTCACATGATGCTGCAGCCAATCACTGACCTCTGTGGTACATGATGCTGCAGCCAATCCCTGACCTCTGTGGTCACCATGATGCTGCAGCCAATCCCTGACCTCTGTGGTCACATGATGCTGCAAACCCTCCCTGAGCTCTGTGGTCACATTTATGCTGCAGCCAATCACTGACCTCTGTGGTCATATGATGCTGCAACCAATCACTGAGCTCTGTGGTCACATGATGCTGCAGCCAATCACTGACCTCTGTGGTCACATGATGCTGCAACCAATTACACTGACCTCTTGTGGTCACAAGAGGGCTGCAGCCAATCAACTGACCTCTGTGGTCACATGATGCTGCAGCCAATCACTCACCTCGTGGTCACATGATGCTGCAGCCAATCCCTGACCTCTGTGGTCACATGATGCTGCAGCCAATCCGACCTCTGTGGTCACATGATGCTCTGCAACCAATCCCTGAGCTCTGTGGTCACATGATTCTGCAGCCAATCACTGACCTCTGTGGTCACATGATGCTGCAACCAATCCCTGAGCTCTGTGGTCACATGATGCTGCAGCCAATCACTGACCTCTGTGGTCACATGATGCTGCAACCAATCCCTGAGCTCTGTGGTCACATGATGCTGCAGCCAATCACTGACCTCTGTGGTCACATGATGCTGCAGCCAATCACTGACCTCTGTGGTCACAAGAGGCTGCAGCCAATCACTGACCTCTGTGGTCACAAGAGGCTGCA
Organism: Phyllomedusa bahiana; assembly: GCA_025379985.1. Taxonomy (NCBI): domain Eukaryota; kingdom Metazoa; phylum Chordata; class Amphibia; order Anura; family Hylidae; genus Phyllomedusa; species Phyllomedusa bahiana. Next base: position 66,681 of record JAODAL010020510.1, read on the forward strand.
GCCAATCACTGACCTGCAGGATCATGTGATCCATGAACATGGCAGCGCTGGTGATGGGAGAGGTAAGTATGGGGGAGTTTTCTATTTTAGCGCAGTGGGAGGGGTAGGGAGGTTTTATAAAGTCTTGGCAAACTCCTTTAAGAATAAGCTTCCTCCACATGAAGCCTTCTAGACCCTTATCCTCGAGGCATTGACCCTGAAGGGGTTAATGAAAATTGAAATCTCAGACTAGTTCTGTGAATACAATGGTTACGTTGGTGATGGGTTATATTGTAGCTGTATATAATACTGAAGGGTTATTTTGCATCATATTGTACTTTGTTTCACTGTTGCGCTATATTCATGTGTATTTAAAGGGGTATTCTCATTTCATAGATTGTAAGCGAAGGTGAATGAAGACTGTTACCAAATCCATTGCTCTTCTGATTTTGCTTCCTTTCAGAGTTAGAGCTGTTCTTACCTCCTGCTTTTGTACACAAGCTTCTCTAGTTTCCGGTCACCTCTCTGCTCTAACCGGCTTTAGAGCCCTGGCTGGGATGGTGACGGCACCTCCTGCTCTGTTCCTTATCTGAAAGATGGGAATAATAAATGAGAGTAAATGAGAGTAGGGCCGTTTCCGATAGTAATCAGCCCCTATACAAAATTCTTCTAGTCACGTCAATGTCACGGCCTTAATACAAAGCTCATACAGATGGCCAACACCATGCGCCCCATGTACTAAGGTGCAGATAAGACCACCAATGGTATGTGCATACTCCAGGGCACATGGCTCCCATGCAGGGGGGCATCATTGTATGGTATCATTGGGAATCTGGTGGGGGGCCATGGTCATTGGGAATCTGGTGGGGGCCATGGTTATTGGGAATCTGGTGGTGGCCATGGTCGTTGGGAATCTGGTGGTGGCCATAGTCATTGGGAATATGGTGGTGGCCATGGTCATTGGGAATCTGGTGGGGGCCATGGTGATTGGGAATCTGGTGGGAGCCATGGTGATTGGGAATCTGATGGGGGCCATGGTGATTGGGACTCTGGTGGTGGCCATGGTCATTGGGAATCTGGTGGTGGCCATGGTCATTGGGAATCTGGTGGTGGCCATGGTCATTGGGAATCTGGTGGTGGCCGTGGTCATTGGGAATCTGGTGGGGGCCATGGTGATTGGGAATCTGGTGGTGGCCATGGTCATTGGGAATTTGGTGGTGGCCATGGTCATTGGGAATCCGGTGGTGTCCATGGTCATTGGGAATCTTGTGGTGGCCATGGTCATTGGGAATCTGGTGGTGGCCATGGTCATTGGGAATCTGGTGGTGGCCATGGTCGTTGGGAATCTGGTGGTGGCCATGGTCATTGGGAATCCGGTTGTATCCATGGTCATTGGGAATCTGGTGGTGGCCATGGTCATTGGGAATCTGGTGGTGGCCATGGTCGTTGGGAATCTGGTGGTGGCCATAGTCATTGGGAATGTGGTGGTGGCCATGGTCATTGGGAATCTGGTTGTATCCATCATCATTGGGAATTTGGTAGTGGCCATGGTCATTGGGAACTGGTGGTGGCCATGGTCAATGGGAATCTGGTAGTGGCCATGATCATTGGGAATCTGGTTGTATCCATGGTCATTGGGAATATGATGGTGGCCATGGTCATTGGGAATCCGGTTGTATCCATGGTCATTGGGAATATGGTGGTGGCCATGGTCAGTGGGAATCTGGTGGTGGCCATGGGCAGTGGGAATCTGTGGTGGACATGGTCATAGGGAATCTGGTTGTATCCATGGTCATTGGGAATTTGGTAGTGGCCATGGTCATTGGGAAACTGGTTGTATCCATGGGTATTGGGAATCTGGTGGTGGCCATGGTCATTGGGAATCTGGTGGTGGTCATGGTCATTGGGAATCTGGTGGTGGTCATGGTCATTGGGAATCTGGTGGTGGTCATGGTCATTGGGAATCTGGGTGTATCCATGGTTATTGGGAATCTGGTGATGCCCATGGTCATTGGGAATCTGGTTGTATAAATGGTCACTGGGGATCATTGGGGCATACAAGAGTTCATATAAAACTCCAAAGCCAAGGAACTTCAGGTATCGTCTATGATAGGGAACACTGATTATCTTCAGGAACCACAGACTTATCAGACCTGGATCTTCTGCTGTTGCCCAACATCTCCCAATGGGACTCCAGTCAATGTCAATGTGCTCCAGTCCCATCATACAGCCAATGGTTCTCCATGATGGCCCAAGCCTTGGCCAAGGTGCAGGTGGCTGGAGGCTCCTGTGGTTGGTGGGCCCCTGTCCAGCAGATTGGGAACCACTGTCCAGCAGATTGGGGGCTCCTGCCCAGAACAGCAGGGGCCCCTGGAGTCACTGAGCTGCCCATTGTGTGCAGAGGGGGCCCTGCCATCCCCACCCTGGCCGCATGGCTGCAGCACTGAGCACCCAACACCACGTGACCGACTCCAGCATCTAGTCCCGGCCGCGGAAGGATCCTCTATAGAGACGAGGGGGGGAAAAAAACCTTCCCCACACAGGGCTCCCGCCGTGATTTCAGTGTATCCCTCCTCAACCCGGGGGGCCCCTACAG
>JAODAL010020511.1:0-69248 GCA_025379985.1 Phyllomedusa bahiana
GTCCTGCTTTTTATCTCTCTGCAGGTATCCTCTTATACTGACCAGGCCAATAATTAGATTATTCTTTTTATTGTCTGTCACCTGGAACTTCCTAAACAGATCCTTTTCTCTTTCATCAGACTGGTACACAACATACTTGCTGTTAAGGCTAACAATTTGGGCTTTTCTGTTTATTGCTCTGCAAAGGAACAGTGGTTGGAATAGAGGGGACGGGGATAAGAATTGAAATGCAATAAACATAATACATTTACAGGATCACAATTCTAAAAAGTTTTGACTTTCTTTACTTACAGATGAATTCACCCAATTACACATTTCCAGATTGAGTTACAAGACTTCTGTAACAAATCAGTTTACTTCTTCATTTTATTTTTTGTGAAAGATCAATAATCACTACAGTTTCAAAACTAACTTCTATGCGCAGCTCATACTAAAATAAACTAATATCCTAAGATGGTATAGAAATAGTCAGCAGGAATGGCCATCACCACCATGTTCAACCAAACTTTTTTCTATTTGCTTAAAGGGGTTGTCTCACTACAAGGATTGCTTTTTATGTTAAAGATCTTGCACAAACAAGTCATTTTGCAATATATGTCCATTAACAGTGTCCTACCTATTTCTAGATATCCCCTCTTGTATGGGCTGCATTAGGTCCTCAGGTCGCTATAGCTACAGACCTGTTTAATCTCTCATGATAGGCTGCCAGCACTGGTTGCTATAGCTACAGACCTGGCTTCTACTGCAGCCTAGTGGAAGCCAGTAAACCCTCCCCTGAATTCAAGATGAAACCAAGAAAACAGGACTGAGGTAAGGTGAATCAATGTAGTGAGACAACCCCTTTAAGTACTTTTACTCTCCGGGATCCCCCCCGTTTGTATCGATATCCAGCCTGTAGGCTTCGTAGCTGCCACGGTGCCCTGATCACCTCTCCACTGTAATACTACGCCAGGAGCTGCTGTCCGCCCTCAGCTTCTTCATAAAATTGTGTAATGTCGTCCACAGACTCCTGCTCCAGCGATAGTATAAAAACTCGCAGCTTTATTAAGAAAAATATCCTTTACATAGTATAAACGATAGATGTGTGCACTAGGCCTAGACATTGACATGCTCCACCTAGACTCCAGTGATAGTGTAATACTAAGAAAAATATCCTTTACATAAGATTTTTCTTAATAAAGCTGCGCGTTTTTATACTATCGCTGGAGCAGGAGTCTATGTGGACGACATTAGACAATTTAATGAAACGAGAAGACCCATTTAACCTTATTATTGCTCATTATGGTTATGTTAGAAGAATCAATGTAGTAAGACAACCCCTTTAACTTATAGTAACTACAAATGTATAGATTTTCTTTTACATTTTCTTTAAGTTTTAGCCTTCTTGATGCAATGAAGTTAGTTGAAAATAGGGGTCAGGTTTCTTCATGTATTCTCCGGATTTTACATTTTAAACTTGGAGTTGATAAAGATAATAAGTAGAAACACAAAACAGGCGGAAACGATAAGAAGCAGACCTCCTAACTCCTGCCAGATATACAGATCAGCTGCACAAATATTTTCTGACTAAAAAAACTTTGTTTTTGACATTTTTGTAAACTATGAATGTGTGAGACATTGATAAAAAGAAAAAAACTATGCAAGAAGTAAAAGGAACGGGAAAAGGGAATTATGCATCCACCTAGAGCTGTGCTGTCTGAATCCAAACACCCTTTTAGTAAATGACCTCTAGCCGCTAAATCTCATGAGATGCCAATCCCGTCAGTGGCCAGTAAGACACAGACAAGGGGGTTCAGCTCTAAGATTTTATTTCCTTTCTTTTGTAAATGGGATAATTGGATTTGTTTTTACCAATAAAAATGGTCAATATGGTCTACCTCCCCTTTTGTAGTGAAGGTATACTGCTGACCCCCCAAGGAAATAAAAAAGCATACTCGCCTTTGGACTCACGTTTGTTCCAGCCATAGCCTGAATGTCCCCTCTCCGAGTCTTCTGTTGTCTTCCACGTCACCACTGCAGACTCCGGCTGCAAATGGTCAGGTTACATTTCCTGATCTCACTGTTAAAGGGGAAAGTTTTCATCAAAAAATTACTTATTGTTTAACTCACATTTTTTAGTTAAACACATTTTTTAGGAATTTTTGGTTATGTTTTTTTAATTTTCCCAAACCCTTTCAGTATTTTTTTTAATAATTCTTAAGTCCTGCAGTTTTTCACTTTCTCCACTAAGCCTAATAATCTCTGACACTTCCTGTTTTTGTTTAGAGGCTTTTCAGCAGTGTGCTCATTATCATTAAAGCAGGGGCACACTGAAAGGAGACACCATTGTGTACAGATAAAAACAGGATCCACCAGTCACAAGGGGATGTCACAGCTCCCCCTCTCCCTCCCTTCACAGTGAAAACTCTCCTATACAAGTCTATGGGACAGAAACTGTTCTTAAGATTCCTATGTGCAAAGAAGCTGTTGTAAAGTATCTCTCTGACTGCTGTTAAAGCAGTGCAAGCAAGAATGTCTTTCCCCCCAATCATATATAGGCGACTGAATTGAGAAATCTACAATCAGGAAATTTAAAAAAAGACTGAGAGGAAAAGAATATTGATCAGGGCTTGATTTAATAAGTAAAAAAAAAAATTGGTGACAGATTCCCCCTTTTAAAAACTCCAGCTGTAGAATAGCCAATTTGCATTGTAAATGTAGAAGGCTACATTAACTTTATATGATCGATCCAGTTCCCATATCAATATCTCAGTCCGTAACACAGAAGTATGGCTCACTTTGCTTTTCTGTTACCACGATACCGAGTGTTACCATTGACCATAGTTATATTTATTAACAGTATAATTCTGTACCTTAAAATCGGGATGCACAACTTGCGGCCCCTGCGCACATGCAGCCCACAGTGCCCTTTTGTATGGCCCTCCGCCAACCGGACACGGACATGCTTTGTCGTTGTCCTGATGCTTCAACAAATAGTATGATCTTTTGATGGCCACATTCCACTGATGGCACCGTTAGGCTAGGACAAAAAACTTGTTGAAAACCAAAACCTAAAGACCGCTTTGAACCTGAGTATTTTGTCAATTTTTTGTCGAAAGCAACGGAGTGTCTGACAAGTTTTTTGGGTGGTTTTTAGTTTTTTGTTGAGGTTTTTGGTGTGATTTTCTGGTCAGCTTTTCAGGCAGTCTGCGTGAAAAGTTGTCCATGAGATTTTCAGAGGTATCTAAATACTAAGAAACACAGAAAATCTGATGGAAAACCTGAGCTGTGTAGACACAGCCTTATGGTGGGCACTGATGAAACTGTTTCTGTATTATCCCTAGCACATGAACAGCAGTTTTACCTAGACATCATGGCATATCCATAAGGTATAGCATAAAAATGTGTGATAGGTTTAAGACTCCAGAGGGGAGGAGATGAGTTGGAGAGGTGGCCATATATGCATGGTGCTCTTTGTTTAAAAGACATTTTTGTAACCCCCAAAATCTAGAATGAAAATAGGAGCCTCATATCTGGCAGAGGACCCCATTCTGATCTTTGGGCATCTCTGAAGTGGAATCAAGACCTCTTAACCATTTTGGGTATTTACAATTGATGCTCCATAAAAGTTTCTGATGGGGAAATACCCCTTTAAGGTTTAATTCAAGACTTGGTAGAGGTACGATATGACAATGTAGACTTAGACAAAGAGGTTGGCCCCCCTGCCTTTAAAAATTCCACAGCCCGGAATCCTGGCGTCCTTCCCATACTGACCAATTCCAAACTTCTTGAGTTTACGCTTAGGTATAAACCTTGTCAGTACAGTTTTTTCCAGTGACTGAAACCTATGTATCTCAAAGGATTAGGCTGTAGCCATTCTGCCACTATTATTTTGCAGGTGTGATATTAAACTTATTGTACATATCTGTATTGCCAAATTGTGAAATTCCAGAGACTGAAAATCCTCCGTATCCCAGAATGCCTTTAAAGGAATCTGTCTCCGATTCTTTTTAAAACAAAGCCCACTGATACATTTTCTTTTTTTCTCAGCCATTTTTATTTTCTATTTAGATTTTAATTCTCGTCTATATATGATTGTGGGGAAAAATTGTTCCCCTGCACTGCTTTTAACAGCTTTTAAGCATGCTTACACATTCATGAAAGGAGCCTTTGGACTGGATCATCCCAATTGACTTCTATAGGAAATTCTCTAGGGTAAATTGAGTATATTCATGAAAGGTGGATCCTGTGTTATCTAACACTTTGGGTTTCACCTTTCAGGTACCTTGCTTGTCCTGTAAGGCAACTACAAAAATCTGCTTACAAAACAGGAATTTGTCAGACTATTATTAGGCCCTATGGCCAAAGTAAAAAACTGCAGGGCTTAAGAATTTTTAAAATTCCCAGGATCAAAGGGGTAAAATAAAGGCTGTTTTGACCCAAAACTTTATGGGGTTCCCCCCGGGGTAGACAAATTACCAAACAAGAATCTATTTTTTAAAACATCCCTTTTTTAATATAAAAATTTAAGAAAACACAATGAATAAGACCACCTGAAATAGAAGGAAAAAAAACCCCTACACTGTCCCCAAAACTGTACACCCTAAATACCCAAAAAAGGAGAAACCGCCCCTAAGGCGACCCCAAAACTAACCCCTAACTGTCCCTATACACATATCGCCCTTAATACCCGTCGGACGACAGAACCCAGTTGCGGGAAAACGGGACAAACAAGCTTTGATACAAATTGTGCAGTACCACCAAAAAATGGATTATGGAAAAGGCGCCACAATGGTATTCGTGCCACAAGAAAAAGGTATAACCCCCTAGGGCACTGGATAAAAAAAAACAGCCCTAAAAATTCATGTAAAGCCCCGATGGAATCAGTAGGGTATATAAAAAACCCAAATACTTTCTATCTGGGGTATAGGTCAAAACACCCCCTAGAACATCGAAAAGTGATGCACAAAGTGGGGAAAAATCAGACTCAAATACTTATCTGCGCCAAGGGTTTGCGCCAAGAACAACCCAAACGCGTTTCGCCCATTCCAGGGATCCCATATAAAAACCATAATATCCATCTACAAAAATAATAAATATCAAATAGAACATATAAAAAGCACCAAACTCACAAGCATAAAAAATACAAAAAAGAAAGAAGAAAACAAGAAACACAAAAATATTTCTGATTTTCACAAACAAAAAGGTCCCTAAATCTCCAATAAAAACCCAAAAGGGGTTTCCAGTTTTATCTTAAGGTTAGGGTTGGTTGTGACCCCCAATGGTGGGAAACTGATCCCAATGTTGGGTATAATGCCCCACAAAACGTTCTACACATAGGGGAATAAATAATATTCCCAGGTGTAACCCTGCCCAAAAAAATTTGGAGAGAACCCCCCCCCATTGCACATGTCAAAAAGGAATATTACCTCACGTATGCCAATGTGGCCCGTCGGCGTTTTGTAATCGCTATTTGCGCATGTCAGGAAAACCAGCAGAGGCGCCGGCTTCAATAACATGCAGGGCCTGCGCAGCCCCGCCGGGGGGGAGTAGTTATGCCATGTCAAGAATCATAGAGGGAAGCGTCGGCTTCAAAATTTCATTAACGGCGGCTGCCCCAGTAATGACGCGCTCGGAATTTTAACTTTGCGTAAGGGGACAAAAAGGGGGCCATAACTCCACCCGGGGGGAGGGAGTATACCTCCATACCCCCTGATGTAAGGCCACAACCAGACCTCCCTTAACCCCATATATATGGGGGGACCACTATTACACAGTGGGGGCGTACCAATTAGCCATCCAAAGTGAAGACTAAAATACCGCCTGTTTGAAACTACATAGGCGGAGCCAAAGAGACAGGCTAGGCTAGAAAAGTCCAAAAGGATAATAACAAATGGGGGTAAATAAAACCGACGAATATTATAGAACAATAGATATTAGGCATAAAAATAAACAAAAAAGGGAAATCTTTTTTCTAGTGGGTTATAAAGTAAAGAAAAAAGAATCCAAGCGGTGTTACAGAAAACACACAAAGGACAAGACTATTACCCCCTTGGAAAAACACAATCAACCCTTTAAATCCTTTGGGTTTTTCACGTTGCAGAAGGGTTTAACCCAATTCCCCCCCTCCAAGGATTTCCCAAATCAATGCCTCTAAATTTTTGAGGGCGTGGGTCCTCCCATCATGTTACCCCATATAGTCTGGCAATGGGTGTATCATGTTTTTCTTAATTCACCGAGTTTCCCAAATTCTTCTCCTAAACTCCCTCCTGTTTTACCAACTTACCAAGCCGCAAGGGCAAGTGGCCAGATATATAACACCAACAAAATCATTATAAAACCCTTATGGTATTTTCGTGAGGCCTATCAGTGTCACCAAATTTTTTACAGTTCAACATATTGACAGAATTTACTCCACCACACTTAAAACAACCATTCGGTTTTCCCCAACCAGGTCTCTCGCTTTTGGGGCCAAAAATTTTTGGCTTTTTACCAGACATCTTAAGACTCCGGCCTTTGCGGTAAGTGATGGGGAAGGGGGGGTAATTCCCCTTTGGGGACATCGTCCTGCAGGATATTCTCCAGTATTTCCTAATGATATCATAGATCTTATCTGCATAGGGATTAAATCCCCAATAATCCAAGGTCATTCCTCACGACATTTTCCGTGCCTCCCTGCCTATTTTGGGACCGGAGGCCAATCCGATCCTCTTGTATTCTTTTGAAACGCCTTTTTAAGAAAGACGGGGGGTTAATTTTCTTTTTGTGAACCTGCCTCTCAATCTCTAGCTTGACTCATGAATGTTTGAAAGTCATTTTTTTTTTTTTTTTTTTTTTTTTTTTTTTCTAAAAACCTTTGTACCAAGGTGTAAATCTGCATTTTTTTTGGATAGTAAGGTCTAAGAAAGGTAGGCTGAACTCGTTAGCGGAAAAGTAAAACTCAAACCCATTTTTTTTGTTGTTAAGGATTCAACCCAAAAACCCAAAAAAGCGGCAAAACTCCCCCCCAGATACAAAAAAGTCATCGATGTATCTCCCCATAATAGACTGATCCATCAATGTACCCTCTTCCTCACCTAAAAATAGGGTTTCTCCCACCACCCCGGACAAATTTGCGTACGTGGGAGCCATAGGGCTTCCCATGCAGTGCCCCCGAGCTGGCGGTAGACCTTTTGGTTTAAAACAAAAACATTTTTCTCCGTGTAAACCTAGGGGGGAAAGGGGAACTCATTATGTTTCCAAAATTTAGTCCCAGGGGGTCCAAAAATATTAACTTTTCAAACCCCCCAGTGTGGGATTTTAGGAGTAAGAGCTTTAAGTCAATCCGCATAGTATGGTATCTGCATGGCCGTAAAGCCCCCCAAATTTTAAAAAGCAGATGATTATCTCTTATGTAGGAGGGTAGAGGGTAAAAGTAGTCTCTCAAATTGAATCAATAAAAAACCCATTTCTGGGTCAAACTCCCTTCCCCGACACTATGGTTGCCCTTAAGAGGATTTATCCTTTGTGGACTTTGGGTAGCCCTAAAAAGTACCATCCGGGAAAAAAAGGGGGGAAAAAGTATGTTCCTGTTTGTTAATTTAAAGGTTACATAGCGCCCATCTAAGAGCCCCCTTATTTTTCAAAAAAGTCTGTGGGTCTTCCTTAGTATTCATAACCACTCTATCTTTAAGAAAGGGGGGGCCCGACACATTCTATGATATTGTAGTACATCCATCACCACTACTTCCCCCCTTTATCAGCTGGTTTTATACCACCAGGTTTCCCCTTTAACTCATTGAGGGGCCCTTCTCTCAAGTCTAGAAAATTGTTCTGTCTATTCCCAGTACATTGAGATCTCCAATTCACTGGTGACTTTTTTAAAGAAAAGTGTCGTACAAGGTATGGTTGTGGAGGTGGTATTTTATTATCTTATTAATAGAGTGGGGAAGGGGGGCCCCTTCCCCAAAGGGCTATCTTCCTCCCCAAACGATCACCAAGGTTCACACCCAGTAGATATCCGTCCAATACCCAAATCGTCACATTCCCTTTATACCTTTTTTTGAAAGAATTTTACCCACTTCACTTTACGGATAAAAAGGGAAGGTCTTTTACCCCCTCAAACCTCTAAACTTTCGTGGGAACAAAAGTGAGCCTCTACTTAAAACTTGTCTCCAATGTCAGAAATTTGGCGTTGGAAAAAATTGATGACCTGCAACTGTCACCTATTTTTCTTTGGGGGGGGTTCTTTGTTTTTTTAAAAGGTACTGTGGGGGGTGTCTGTCAAAAAATGCCCCCCCGCCCATTGGGAGGGGGGGTTGCCCAGAGGTATGTTCCAGATTTTTCGGGTAATTACTGTTTCCCCCTACCTTTCCTTACTGGCCCTCTACCTCTACCTCTTGTCCCGGGAAAAGAATATCCTTTTCAGATTCGAAAAATTTGCCCCTGATGACGATAATCGGTTCTGGGTTCTCCCCCCCCTGCTTTTTTTAGAAAGAAAGGAATATGCCCCCTTTTTAAAATCTCCAAATCTCGCGGAAAAAATTGTGTTTTCGTTCCTTGATGTAAATTGATGTCCTGTTTTTATTTCACAATTCCACCTTCTAGTTTAAAATCCCATTCAGATTAAATTTAAGTTAAGTTCAGACTGGTTTTTTTTAAAATCTCCTTGAGTTTCTCAAACCCCCTTTTTTTTTCTTTAATAGTATTTGCAAAAAAGCTAAAGAAGCTCAGTGCTTTTCCTTTTTTCCCCAAATTGCCCAAAACTGTTTTAGATCTTAACCCCACTTTGTGTCATCACTTTCGCATGTTTTATGGGTGTTTTTTACCTATACCCCAGCATAGAAAGTATTGGCTTCTGATATACCCACCTGATGCCATCGGCTTCACATGATCTGAGGGCGTTTTTTTTTTTATCCCGTGCCAATAGGAGTTTTATCCTTTATCTTGTGGCACCGAAAACCTTGGGCCTTTTCACATATCCCTTTTTGGGGGTATGACAAATTTTATCAAGCTCTGTTTGTCCCTGTTTTCCCACAACTGGGGGTTTTGTTCCGACTGGATATTTAAAGGGGGATACGGTATAGGGGACTTCTAGGGGTTAGTTTAGGGGTCCCCCCTTATCGGGGGGTTTCTCCTTTTTGTGAGGTATTGGGGTTACATTTTTGGGGGAATGTAGGGGTTTTTGTCCCTTCTATTTCAGGGGGGTCTTATCATTTCGTTTTTTAAATTTTTAAATATTAAAAATGTTTTAAAGAATAGTTCTTTTTTGGTATTTTGATTCTTCTATTCTAAATATTTACTTTATGGGGGAAATTTTTCTGTGTTTACCAGGTAACAACTGGCGGGTGCTGATCCAAAAATTTGCTGACGGAAGGTGGCCCTTAAGCGGAGCTTTGGGTTCATGGAATCCTCGTAAAGAACAAAAATATAGATGCTTTGGGGTTTGGTTTATGTTTCCTGCGGGGGCAAATCGCCCCCTTACATCACTGGCGGGGGAAGGGGGGGGCCCGCACCTGAGCGAACGTTTTAAAAAAAAAAAGGGAATGAACAACTGCAGCTTTTAAAAATTTTAAATTGGGGTTTATTTTTTTTTGTTTTTAAAACGTCGTAATTGATTTAATGATACAGTAATTTGATATGCAAAAGACTGTGTAATGTTTACCATGTTTTTTGTTAGAAACTAGCAATAACAAAAAAGAAAAAAATAACGTTGTCCTTGGCTAAATAATCATTGTATTTTTGATATAATATTTGTAATGGAAAGATTTTATGATACTATTTGTAATTGCTGCTTCCATTTTGTATGTGTCAAGGATTAATGTTAATAAAAACAATTTGAAAAAAAAAAAAAGAATTATTTAAAAAATATTGAAAGTGAAATGGAAAATTAAAAAAAACAGAACCAAAAATTCTTTAAAAATGTGTTTAATATAAAAACATGAATTAAACAATAGTTAATTTTTTGATGACACATTCCCTTTAAAAGAGCCACGGGCAAGGTAGTTTCAGTACTACAGTGAGAAGTTGAAGCACATTTTCCCAGAATGTTTGTGATATGGGAGATGTCCAGTTGTTTTGATCTGCCCGATCCTCTGGCTACCTGGCTTCTGGGGGCAACCCTTTTTTAGAGTGCGATGGACTGAAAACCGTTTTGATATCTGATGAGCTACATTTAAAAATACTCTTAGGGTTACTGGCCAGGGTCTATTTTTTAATCTATTTGGTAGCGTACTTGCTAATTGTGACATCTGTGTATAAACAGAAGGTAAGCCCATGATAGAAGATAGTACTTGACTATACATTTATCACATGGCACAGCAGGAAGGATTGGTAAAATAGGTAGTTAAATTAAATTCAGCTTGTAGGGTTTTTGAAGGGGATTCAGGTTAGTATCTTTATACAGGTGTGTTATAACCCTTAACCCCCCTTCATTACCCACTATTTAAAAGTGCCTAATATATAAAATTCCAAAAGCCTTCTACTTTTATTAAATAATTCCTGTGAAGCCAACCTTTAAAGTATTGCAGTTTGCTAGCCAAGAAGTAAGTAGTCTGAAGATTCAGAACATACAGAATCCCTTAATCAGTTGAATCTTAAAGGGTTTTCAGCTTGATTCCTGGAAGCCCTCTACCCCATATACAACCCCAAAAATCTAATTCCCCTTTGGAACGGGGTTTTGGGTACCCATACTAAAGAGTCATGCTGTCAGTTAAGAAGTTGCCGTGCATAAGGGATCGTGTGAAATGTTCACTCAAATAATCAAACTACAACTAGTGGATTCTGTATACAAAAGACAACAGCTTTCTCCACAGCAGCTTGAAAGCTTCTTCATGTTCTCTGTCGTCGATAAAGCAGGGATCTACTCAGATAATCACACTACAACTAGTGGATTCTGTATACAAAACACTACATATTTCTACCCAGTGCCTTGAAAGCTTCTTCAGCTCCCTCTCATGAGATAAGAAGTGTGCTCTGCGCAAGCCTGGCCAGCAGCTCTTGTCAGGTCGTATCTAATAGAAGCTTTTAAGTAACTAAGGGCAGGTAAGGCTGCAATTTTTGTAGTCCCATATATTTAGTAAAGTGATTAAATACCCATTTTGGAGGATCCCACGTCAACATTACATCGTGGCAAAACCCCTTTAAGAAGCAACAAGTCATCATCTATAACACCACCTTTTCCTCTAAATGACCTCTTAAACTTATCTACCTTGAGTTTGAGTAAATATTGTAAATGAGAATTATTCCATTGTTTTGTTTTTTTTAGAAACTTTCTCCCTTTAACATAGATTTTTATTCTGATCCCCAGTTGCATTTTAAGCCAGGTAAATGGTCAGATTAGATTGGCCCAACCATTTTGCCAATTTATACACCGTGATTTTTCATGTGGTCAAACCCAACATCATGTTTGTAGCTACTAAATACATAGGACTTTTGAGGGCTATACTGTGCTTTCTGCTATAAACTGATGTGTGCTTACCAGTTCGTTTTATATCCCAAACCAACACTAAATTCTCATATGTAAAGACTGAGAAAGCTATTTATTTCAAGTATGATTTGATAGTACTTCTATGCAACATTATTTTAGTTTTTCTGTGGTGGTCCTTTCTTTTCCTGCCAGCTAATACGCAAGGATTTTCTGGTCAGTGGTATAAGCGAGGCTTCCAAAAAGATTGGAGCAGGATAAGGTCTGAGGTAGAAGACATGAATGTCATTTGTAGAATTTAGAACTTGTTCAGTGTGTTGTGTGAAGCCAATATGCTTTTAATGTTTAACAGGTCATTGTTCTCTAATGGAGTACATTTAGGAGACTCTAAAGCATGACTCTCTGGCCAATGTTCATTTTGCATCCTGCTATCCTTTAACTAGAAAATAATGTGGAAGTTTTGTTTGGCTTGGGAGGACTTCTCGTGGCTCTCTTTCTAATGATACTTGAAATGTCTGCTTCGGTTTCTTATGCCTCTTAGTCTTACATATGCAGCTTTTGGAGTTTTCAGATCACTGAATGGGAAAAGTAAGGCTATGTTCACAAGGTGTAATTGCCGGACGTATTTCGCTCCGCAATTACGCCGTGGGGGCGGGGTGGGGGTGGGGGGTCGGCATCCCGCCGGCCCCATAGACATTCATTATTCTCGGTCGTATACACCATGAGTAATTGACATGTCACTTTCTCCCCGCGCGCTGTATTGTACGAGCGAGGAGAGGAGACGTAATCCATAGTTCTCTATGAGAACTGTGGATTACCGTAATGACTGTGACGTATTCCACCCCGTATTTCACCCAGTACGGCGCTAATTACGGGCGGAAATACGTCCCGGAATAAGCCGTGTGAACATAGCCTAAAATGTAATTTTTAAGTAGTGAATCTTACAACCAATAAACTTGTCACACTTGAAAATATCAAACCAACAATATTCATAATAAAATAACTCCACAAGTTATATCATTTTGTTCTTGTCTCACCGCATTTCAGATGTATAGCTATGTTCACACATTCAGAAGTAAGACAATGTTCACACAGTTTTGGATTGTACAACAGTATTTGCGAGCCCAAATCAGGAATGGGTTCAAAACACAGAAGAAGCTCAATGCCTTTCATTCTACTTTTTCTTTGTGTAGGCTCCACTGATGGTTTGGTTTACCAGTACTACTGCAAATTATGCCCAAAAAAAAAACAGTGTGAACCCAGCCTATCAAAATAGGTTGCTGTAGGATATATGTTGAGCACAATGAAAGGGATAACTCTGTCTGGAATCTCTCTTTCTGTACCCCTATTAAGTCCTGTCTGCCCCGCTCAGTTACACATTGGACCACAATGACGCTCCTAATAATAGGCTTCAATGTCCAATGGGTGTATCTATACAGTGTTTGACAGCCTCCTCTGTATGAGCATTTATACTGACCACTCACTAGATTACTAGACCAAAAATGAGCAGAGATTTCAGTGAATAAAACTAAAGCTGCACCAAGGTTTTTGCCATAAAACTAAATTCACTAAATGTCTTCTACTCTACAAGTGGCTGTCTGCAAGTAAGACAGCATACCAACATGATGGGTTCCCCATAGAGGGTATCTCCAGCTAGAAATGTGGCCATGTGAATTTTAAAAGAGGGAGGTCCAGTTCCTTAGGCAGCCAAATGACACCAGAAGCATTAGCATACCAGTAGCATTCTATGGAAGATATTCTCTCCTAACTGTATCTTCTGCCATCACTGTTAAACTTTTGTCAGGAGACAAGGCAGCACTTGTAGCTGGAAGCTTGAACAGTTGTTGTTTTAATCTCAGCGATGGGTTCCAGCAAATTAAAAAATTGTTTTAGGACTTGCTTTTTGGTTGTTACTGGTTTAATGCACATTCTGTGATACCATGCAGCACTATTCTACTATGTGATCTTGTAGGTGGTGGGTGCACATTCCTGTGGAGGCCAATCCAGTCACTAGATTGCATTTAGAAATAAGTTATCAGATGTGGTATTGAGCTAGCCTACATCCCTGGTATTGTGGATAGGCACAACTAGGTCAAAATTCACAGTGTGGGTTTAATGATGATCAGATGAGAAAATACATTGGGCAGCAATGATTTTCCATGATATTTGCCACCATTGGAAATATATTTCTAGGGTACTTAGATATAGGTACCCTTTAATGTATACTCCTTTATCACCCATGTTACATGTTAATAGTCAGAAGGAATTTTACCAAATGGCAAAATCCCTTTAAACGGAGGCCTGCTTGCAGCCTGCAGCGAGCCAGGCTCAGAGAATAGGAAGAAAGCAGCACATGTGCATTTATGTCTGTGGAAGTTCTGAATCTACCTGAGCACACTTACCTGTCTGTTTATATTTGAAACACATAGAAATGAGCAGCAAAAATAATGCAAGCCCGGACTTATGCCTATTCCCTGAGTCTGGCTCGTACCAAGCTGCAAGCCGGCCTCAGAAGAGATTTTAGCAGATAACAATTTTTTTTTCTTCTCTTTTTTAGGGTCCAGAACTGATGAATAAATATGTTGGTGAATCAGAAAGAGCGGTTCGTGAGGTAAGTGTGACACCAATATGTTTGCTGCTTTCTATTATGAATATATTGTTTCTTTCACGAATTATGTTTATTATCAATATCATTGGGGAACACAGCACCTTGGGTGTAGATCCTTGCCCTGGGAGACTGACACCAGGCAGAAAACAAATGTATTGGCTCCATCCTGATTGACTATATTCCTCCGACTGACGTCAAGCTACTCCGTTTTAGCCTACTGTATGTAGGAGGCAGATGCTGCTCTGCAGGTCTTCTGCATTTTTTATTTTTGTTTTAGTTTTCCCGTTCAGAAAGTGATGGAGTTTTTCCTCACCTGTCAGGAGGTCATAAACATGATCACCACTGTGACAGTGAACCCCCCTGAGAGAGTTGGGAAACCAGACACCGGCTGTCTGTTTCTCCTTATGCGCCGGTCACCCATCTCCACTTACCGCCTCCGCGGGTTTCTTTTCGGTTCCAGGAACCCCACTCCTAGGGTGCGTGCCTAAGGACCAAATGGGTGATTCCGCATATGCCCAAAGGCGTCGATTAGGTAAGTTCCCCATCCTCCTCCGTTTGGAAGTTGATTGGGTTTTTCTTTATATAATGCTGTCGATGCAGTTTTTTCACGCAGCATTCTCTTGCACCGTGCTTATAGGGTCCAAGAGGCCATCCAATAAGCCTACACCTTCCTGCCAATTTTGCTCCAAGTCTTGAAAGCCTCCCACCACCAAGCCGCCCTTGGCCTGAGAGTTTTCCACCACCAGATGGTTCCTCTCAGGTCGGGTGCCTCCTCCTTTTTTTTTTAACCATAAACTTTTTATTGGTCAGATATAAAGTAGTACAAACAGAGTACAGTATATGTCATTGTAAGACCAAATTTTAACTTTTATCCCCAAAACACAACCAAACCCACCTCCCAAATCCTCTCCAGATTCAGAGCAGTAAATATCCATTACAATCACATAGCAATGCAATATTAATAACAGTCAGTTCTTGTCACAAAAAAAAATTGTACCTGGTTTGTGGGACGGCCTCCATCCACACAACTCCCATAAAACGCACCCCCAGGAACCCCCTACCCCGAAATCCCAAACACCCTCTCCCCTAACTAAGTTCGGTGCAGCAAGCCCAGAATTTATCCAGCCTTTTTACCCCTTATTTTTTTATACTTAATTTTCCCCTCCTCTCTTAAAATTTAACCCCCCTCTCTCCAGAGCAATCAGCCAGTTCACTTTATTAACAAACCCTGTGCTGAGGGTGGTTCTGCTTCCAGCCATTTGTCGCTTTTAAATTTCCTGCCAAAAATTAAAACCCGGGATATTGCGTTTTTCTCACCCTCTAAAAACTTTTAAGTCTCCTACAAACCCCCAAAATAAAAAACCCCAAAGGTTCATTCCACTGAAATTTTAAAAAAATTACGCTGGATAAAAATTGGAAAATTTAAAACCCAAATACCCGCTCTAGTTTAGGGCAATCCCAAAAACATAGGGCATAAAGGGGAGGCCGGGTGACATGACAAAATTAACAGAGGAGAGTCCCTATTCCAATTTTTGTAGAAATAGGGGGATTTCTAAAAATCGATGTTTAAGAAAAAATTGAGAAATTCGTTTGCTTTTTCACTCACTGAAATAAATTGGTTTTGGTCTCCATATCTCCTCCCAAATTTTTTTGGGCTCTATGGGGCCCCAATATCTCCTTCCCCCCTTTTTCGTAAATCTTTTGGGTTTTTTCTAGAAAAAAATTTTTCCAATAAAAGTTTATAAAAGGGGATATCATTTCCCTTCGTTTTTTTTGATGTTCTTGGGCCCCTATCTATGGGAAAGGTAAACTTGGCATTTTTTTTAAATTTGTGTTTTTGTTTTTTTCTGCTTTTAAAACGCGTCCCAAAAGCTGTAAGTATTTGTATAGCTGTGTATCCCGGTAGGGAAAATTTCCCCATTGCAATTGCTGAAAAACTTTTAAGCACCCCCTGATCTGTAAGCACTGGGGAGACTTAAAGGGGGCCTCCTCCGTTAAAGTTTTTCCGGGACAAAGTCATCTGGGTTCAAGACGTCATCCCATCAGGGTACAAGATCAATTTTGTGTCTGTTCCCTCACCTCATTTTTTCTTGTTCTTCCCCACCTTTATCTCCCCTAACATCGCCTTTTTTCCTGGCAATCCATGTCTTTTACTTGCAAAGGGAATTATTTCCGGTCTCCGGGCTCGGACATTTTTTGGGGATTTTATTTCAACCTTTTTTTTTTTGGTTCCCCAAAAAAAAGGCGGGTCAGTCCCGAAACCATTTTGGGTCTCAAAGAGCTTACCAATTTTGTGCAAATTTCCCGATTTTTTTTATTGGGGTCCTCCCCGTCATTTAAATTTTTCCCCTTTGGGAAAATTTTAAAAAATTTCTGCATAAAAAGTTTATGGAGCTTTCTTGGGATGTTCCCCTCCCTTTCCTGTTCCTTCCCTTTTACAGTGGGTTCACTGCATTTCCAGCTCATGGCACTGCCTGTGAACCTCGTTACAGCACCACTCATAGCGATTCGTTGATTCAGGGGGATTGCCATCATCCCTTACCTGGATGATCTTTTTGTTAAGCTCCCGTCACGAAGCGCCCAAACCCGGGCAGAATCGGGGTTTTTTTCCCGAATGCCCTTTAAAACTTTCAGGGGGATTGTCAACTATGACAAATCTTGCCTGGTTCACGTCCCAGCAGATGGAATTCCTGGGCCTAATTCTAGACGCACATTCAGCCAGAGTGTACCTTCCGCAGCTCTTACGGTCAGACATTTCTCTTCTCGAAAATGCTTCCCTTATACCCTTTGCACTTGCATGCGAGTCCTGGGCTTTTAAAGATGTGCCGTTCTTGCAGTGTCATTCTCGCCTCCTCTAGCAGGCCATTCTAACTTGCTGGGATGGCTCTCTTTTTATCTTGGATGAGGAAATTGTGCTTCAGTGAAGTTTGTCTCAACCTCAACTGGTGGCTGGTGTCTCCTGCGCTCTTCAGGGTAAGTTCTTCTACCTCCACAATTGCCGATCACCACCACAGATGCCAGCACCTCGGGGTGGGGAGCCGGCGGTCTTGACTCCGTGAGGACTCCGGGTCTTTGGTTCCCCCAAAGAATCCTGTCTGCAAATCAATGTTCTGGAACTCAGGAATTTCTTTCTAGTGCTCTTAACAGCGGTCCCCTCTTCTCTAGGGTCATTCAGTCCAGATTCAGTCCGATAACACCACTGTGGTGGCTTATCTGAACTCAAGGGGGACCAGGGGCCAGTGGCTTCCGGATGCCTCAAGGCCCCTTCTCAACAAAACGCTCTGTTCCGTTCTGACTCTCGATGTCTTGGACTATGATTCAGACCCGCAAGCCTTAGTCTGACTGTATTTACTATCTTACCTGGAAAGCTTTCTTTGCGTGGTGGGGACCACGGGTTTTCACCCTTTGGGATGTTCCTGCCCATAGTACTATTTTTCCTTTTTAAACACCTTACCCCCCGCGCCATTTTGACTTCCGATAGAGCCCCATTTTTTTAAATCGAATGTCCTTTATGTAAAAAATAATTTTTTGAAACTTTTACCATCCAAAGATTCAGAGATTGTTTTTCGTGGACATTGTCTTTAAGTTAGAAAAGAAAAGGGGACTGTTGGTCCAAAAAACCCTTGTTTTTTTTTTGTAAAAAAAAATGAGAAAAAATTTGCCTTTTAAAAAAATTTCGCAATGTTGACAGATAGTTTTTCCAAAAAAAATTTGTTTATAACTAGCATCTACCATATGTCTACTGTTGGTTGGCCTCATTTTTTAAATGACTTTTTTTCTTTTTTTATGACATTAGGGGGCTGAGAAATTTAGTAGTAATTTTCACATTTTCGAGACTATTTGCAATATACGTTTTTTAGGGACCAGTCCAGTTGTAACGTGGCTTTGAGGGGCCTGCATGTTAGATACCCCCCATAAATGACTTCATCTAAGAAACTACACCCCAGAAAGTATTTACAACAGTGGGGGTTTGGAAGTTTAAAAATTTAGTTTTTCATAGAAATTAAAGCAAAGTGGAGGTGAAATTTCCCTTTTTTTTCTGCAGATTTTCAGTTTTTATCCATTATGCATAGGAACACGGTAGATTGACCGGAAATTTAAATTAAAATTGATTCCCCCCGAACTGCAGGTTTTTAGAGATTCCAATTGGCCCTAGTGTGCATTTGGGTCAACCCCAAGCCTCAGAAAAGGAGGGGCCCTACTGGACTTTAGGGTTTATTTTCAATCCTATTTTATTTAGGCCCATTTCCGGGTTTGCCGACACCTAAAATGCTATAACTTAATAAACCCACGATATTAAAAAAATACACCCATTAAAAGGGAAAATTTTCCAGGGGTGTAGTGGTATATTGACTTTTCCAGGTTTTCACAAATTTTTTTGGTTAGGCTTAAATGAAAAAATAATTTTTTCCCCCCAAAACTCAGTTTCAGCTAAAAATTTTTCATTTTCACAAATAACTACGGTAAAAAAGCACCCCAAATTTTGTTACGCAATTTCTTCCAAGTTCGGTAGTGCCCTATATATGGGTGTTATCTGCTGTTTGGACACATAGCAGGCAGTTCAAGGGAGGGGAGCGCTTTTTGGGTTTTTTTGTCACATTTCAAACCCCCCCCAAAAGTAGCAAACAGGGTAAAACCCTTCCAAAGTCCCCCCTTTTTGGTTTAAAACACCCCTCAGGATCCAACTAGGGGTGTATTGGCATTTTGGGTGCACAGGTGCCCCATTTTTTTTTTTTTTTAGCATTGGGGCCATGAAAATGTGGGGAAATAAAGCACATTTCCCGTCATTGTTTTTTGGGCTTCACTTTACCACCTCGCTGTGCTTTTTAAAGACATAAATTTACTTGCGGGGGCGGGTACAATTACAGTGAAAAATTTTATATAGTTTGTTTTTTTTACTTTTACCAAAAAAAATGCGTTTAAAAAAATTGCGTTTATTTTTTTTCAATTTGATTCCCTGCTTTTTTATTTTTACGTGTACAGAGGATTTTTGGGCTTGTTTTTTTGCGGGATGTTTGAGGTTTTTATTGGACATTATGGAGTTATAATGCTTTTTATCACTTTTATTTTAAATTTTTTTGGAGGTTTTTGAAAAAAAAACAGCAATTTTTTGTAGTTTTTTTTAAATTTTTTAACGTGGTCTCTTGCGGTAAAAATGCATGCTCTTTCTCGCGGTCATATAAAATTTTTTGGGGAAAAACCTTTTTTTTTATGTTTTACTGCTTTTACACAAAAAAAAAACACTTATTCAAAAAGGGAAAAAATGTTTTTGCATCACCTAGTGAGAGCCCTAATTTTTTTTTTTTTTTTATGTGTATAGGCTTGTAGGGGGCTTTTTTTTTGTGGTGAGTTGACGTTTTTATTGGATTTTTTTGGGGGGAGGTAAAAGGGTTTTTGAGGGTTTTTAAAAATCCGTTTTTTGGAATCGGGGTGAAAAAAAATACGAACCCAGTAGTATTTTTTTTTTTATTCTAAAAGGGTGACCAGCGTATCCGTGACAATTAGTCAGGGGATTAGGGAAATTTATCCATTTTTAAAATTTTTTTTTTTTTTTGTTGAAGGCTTTAAAAAAAAAACAAAAAAAACCCGACATGTAAAAAACGTTCAAATAGTCTCCAAAAAAATGGGAATCCCCAAAGAAAACAGGAG
The DNA here is from genome assembly GCA_025379985.1 of Phyllomedusa bahiana. Classification (NCBI taxonomy): domain Eukaryota; kingdom Metazoa; phylum Chordata; class Amphibia; order Anura; family Hylidae; genus Phyllomedusa; species Phyllomedusa bahiana. The sequence continues at coordinate 19,641 of JAODAL010020511.1, forward strand.
AGATATGCATATATTTACTTTTTTGCCTAGGCAAACCCCTTTTTCTTTATCAGTCTGGTGAATAATAGACTAAAGAAAAAAGGAGTTATTCTTTCAAAGTAAAAAAGGGATACATTGAGGGGTTTAGAAATCGGTTTTTAAATAGTGTGTATAGAGGTTAAGTGTTATAATAAAAAAAAATTACGTTTTAGGTTTTATAATTGAGAATGATAGATTTTAAAGTTTGCCTAGGGAAAATAGAAAATAATGTATGAACGTTGGCACTGACGGCAGTTTAAATATTTTAAGGCAGCTTTTTAAAATGCACCCGCATTTATGAACCTATTCTTCTGCAGGTCATACAGAGGAGCTCATTGTAGTGCCAATACAACAAGTCTGGCTCTGGCAGACACAACTTGGTCTGGATATTCTAACTGTTCTCGCTTGGGATTTGCATCAAAGAATTATAAAGTGCCCAAAATTCAAAAATGTGGTGCGACACACCCCTAGAACTCCTCTAATATCTGGTGCATTACAAAGTTTGGAGCGCACCTGTTCATATATTCTTTTTGGCTCAAAGCACAGCAGAAAACTGGCGCAGCCCCATTTAACAATTTGCCAAATGTTTTTAATATGTTTTTAAAACATTATTCATCGCGGGCTTTTTTAAACCTTAACTTTTTTATTTTTTTCCCAAACAGGCTGTGTAAGGGCTTTTTTTTTGCGGGAGAAAAATGACATTTTAATTGGCACCATTGGACATTTTTATATGGCTTTTGATCACTTTTTATTTCCCCTTGATGTGGCGGGGATGAGCAAAAATGGCAAGTCGTTTTTTTTTTTTTTTTTTTTTGGCATTCACCGGGGGGTTAATTAACGTTGGGGGGATACCAAACAAATTACTTTTTTTTTTATCTTTTTTGGGGGGGGATTGCCGTTTTAAAGGGGGAAAAGGGGCGTTGAAACTGTTTTTATTTTATTTTTCGTTTTTTTGTTTTTTCTTTTTTTTCTTTTTTTTTTTTTTTACTTTTACTCCTTTTTTTTCTCCCACTTTTCCTCATAAGGGATTTGTATCAGTGATCCTCAGATCACTTATACATTAGAGATCAATTCCGAGCAGAACTGCTCTGTATTGGTCTCTATGGCAACTGTCCGTCTCAATGCCCATGATGCATTGCGGGGCATGATGATGTCACAAACAGCCTGGATGCTTTAGTACGCAGTCCCACTTCTGCACCAATTGCAGGCAGAAGGAGCTCCCTCCTTCTGTATGTGCCTTAGCTGTGGCGATCGTGATAGACCGACAGCTAAGGGTTAATCACCCGGGTGATGCAGCATTAGGCCAACGGTAATATACTGCTGGTCTCATATCGCGATCAGTCGGGGCTCACTTGTTCAGGATGTACCAGTACGTCCATTTGCAGGAATGCACTTCCTGCTAGGATATACCGGTACGTTTTTTTTGTTTTTTTTTACGGGAAGGGGTTAATCAGGTCTGGAGCGAGGCCTTGGAATTTCCTCCTTGAGGTGGCAGACTTCTGCCCTCTCTGTTCTTTTTCAGCACACTTTGGCCTCTCATCCTCAGGTCACAACTTTTTTTGCAATAGTTCGCTCACTCCGCCCCACCAGTTTGTAGGCTGATCAAGCACAGGACTTAAATCTTGTTTTGAAGGTCATATAGTGTTCAGCTCTTGAACCGTTGTGGGAAGTTTCCCTTTGTTTACTTCCCTGGAAGATGGACTTCCTGGTGTCCATTACATCCATCCATTGAGTGTCTGAATTGGCGGCTCTATCTTACAGATACCCTTTCTTTGTTTCTAAACTAGAGTGGTTTCCTCGTTCCACCTCAATGATGACCTAGTTCTGCCATCTTTTTGCCCCTCTCATCCTCAAGAGCGGTCTTTGTATTGTTTGGATGTTGTCCTGGCTGTCCGGATCTACCTCACAGCCACTGATTCTTTTAGGCACTCCAACACTCTTTTCTTTGTTGTTCCAGAGGGTCCTTGTGGCTTTTAAGGCCACCACGACCAGCTGGATTATGCCTACAATTTTGGAAGCCTATTGGTCCAGAGATGAACCTCTTTCATTCCGGATCACTGCTTATTCCACTCGATTAGTCGGGGCCTCCTGGGCGGTGCGGCATCTTACCTCGCCTTCACAGATCTGCAAAGCTGTGACCTGGGCCCCAGTTTATATTTTTACTAAGTTCTACCAAATTCATACCTTGGCCTCGACTGAAGCAAGCCACAGCCATAAGGTACATCAGTGTGCTAACCGACTCGCAGTTTTGTACTTTTGGAATCGGGCTATGGTTTATCCTTCCTACTATGCCTTTTGTACCAAACTAATAGCCTGGCATCAGTAGGAGGGCTGTAGTCCATCCAGGTGGAGCCAACACATTTGGTTTCTGCCTAGTGTCAGCCTCCTAGGGCGAGGGCCTATACCCAAGGTGCTGTGTTCCCCAATGAATCAGACGAGAAAAGGATTTTACAGTAAGTACAAAATTCCAAATTTCATTTGAGCTGTGTTATCACAAGTGTAGAAAGGGGGTTATAACATGATCCAATATAGTGTAATATCTGCAAATCGGTTTCATCGCTGCACTTTATTTACATTCTATCTTCAGGTCCAGTAGACAGGGAGTATTTTCTTACTTTACCTTCATAGTGGTGTGAGCTGTACAGAAATGTTTTCAATCACTGACTTCAATTAATAAATTAATTGAAGGTTGTAACATTTTCATTGTATGAGTAAGCTTTATAGATTTAAGACAGGAACACTTCTTTAAAGAAATGTATGTGAAACCCATATCCTGAGCTCACTTAGCTTTATATTATAAAATATTATATTTTGTAAAAATTGGAAACGGTTGTTTGCCAGATATCTTATATTAATGGACATCTAAAAAGGCGCTAATACTTTTTCAAACCTCTTAATTTTTCTGTGGTCACGTTTATTTGTCTATATTAGTGTTGTCCAGGAAAAAAAAGCACAGAAAACAAATTGTATTTGTATTGCATTTATTTTGCCCCTAGATATTCAGGAAAGCAAGAGCAGTTTCTCCGTCCATTCTCTTCTTTGATGAGATAGATGCTTTGGCCGTTGAGAGAGGAAGGTAAGGCTCTGGCATTTATTCTTTATTAGTCGCTGATTTACTGCCCAAGTGTTTAGTATTTGGCAGAGGTGGGGGGTGCAATGTAAACTAAATCTCATAACATTTATCCAGCTTTGTATTTTAAATGATAAATGATTGGAAAGTGATTATATTTTCAGGGCTTTTAGCCTTTAGGATCCTAGTAAGTGCAATATTCTAATATAATTTGTACAATTAACCTTCCTTAGTGGGATGTAAATGGGTTTTAGCAAAGAGTTCCTAAAATTTTCTGTACTTTTTTGGTTGATATTCAAAGGGGGTGTGTCATCATAAAATGTCCTATTGTTTATTTTCGTTTTCTTTTTATTTTTTTTCGGGGGGGGGGGGGGGGGGGGGGTGGTTTCCATGTCATGTTGTTCTTTTATTTTTTCATTAACAAATCCTGAAATTCTGCAGTCTTCACTTCGATCACTAAGCTTGGTAATAAACTAAAACTTCCCGGTCTGTGTATATCTCATAGCACAGTATCTCACAAAAGTGAGTACACTGCTCAAATTTTTGCAAAGATTGTATTCTATTTTTTCATGTGACAACACTGAAGATGACACTTTGATACAATGTAAAGTAGTCAGTGTACAGCTTGTATAACAGTGTAAATTTGGTGTGACCTCAAAATATCTCAACACACAGACATCCGTGTCTAAACCGCTGGCAACAAAAGTGAGTACACCCCAAAGGGAAAATTGACAAATTGAGCCCAATTTGCAATATTCCCTCCACAGTGTCATGTGATTCATTAGTGTTAAATGGTCTCAGGTGTGATCGATACTGGAAGTCCAATGTGGCATCTCATGGCAAAGAACTGTCTGAGGATTTGAAAAAAAAAAAATTCTTCGTAAACATGGCCTAGGTTTAACAAAACCGGTTCCATTCAGAGCAGGCCTCACCATGGTCGACCAAAGAAGTTGAGTGCACAAGCTCGACTTCATATCCAAAGATTGTCTTTTTAAAATAGACATATGAGTGCTGCCAGTATTGCTGCAGAGCTCGGAGGGGAAAGCCTGCCAGTGCTCAAACACCACACACTGCATCAAATTGGTCTGCATGACTGTCGTCCCAGAAGGAAGCCTCTTCTAAAGATGATTCACGAACAGTTTCCTGAAGAAAAGCAGAGTAAGGACATGGCTTACTGGAACCATGTCCTGTAGTCTGATGAGACCAAGATAAACCTACTTGGTGTCAGTAGTGTGTGGCAGCAACCAGGTAAGGAGTACAAACATATTGTTAGGAGTGTCACAATTTGGGGTTGCATGAGTGCTGCCGGCTGTGTGGCGTTTTTTTAGAGTAAAAAAAGTCTTGGAACATGTTCATTTTTCTGTCGGATTCCACATCAGAAAATGCATCCAAAACATTTGTATGTCCGATCTGCGTCCAAATTCCCATAGAGATGAATGGGACCCGTTTTGTGATGTGGAATTTAATGGAAAAAGACCACCTAAAATCTACATGAAATACTCATTGAAAACCTCATCGTCCGACATGGTTTTCAATGGTAGAAATAAAATTTACTCGTCTGGACGTATCCTTTGGGGTTTTAAAGAGACTCAGTATAGGAGTAATGTGACTGCAAATAATAATGTGATCGCCAACAGAATTTCTTCAAAGATTTACATTATTAGACCAACGTGATTTGTTTTATAAGGAGGTGAGTAGAAGTTTGGATAGAGAGGCAGCTGTGGATATAGGTGTATTTGGAATTTTGTAAAAGCAGTTGACGTTGTCCTTAATAGACGTCAAATAGGGTCTATAAGTTTAGAAAGTTTATTTTGTAACAGAAAACTGGATCAATGACCGAAGCCAGAGAGAGGTGGCAAGTCATTCTTAATTCGAATGGTTCCCGGTTATAAGTGGTGTACCCCAAGCCTTAGTACTAGATCCGCTTTAATTCAGCTTTTTTTTAATTAAAGATATAGAGGATGGGATGGAAAGCACTGCTTATATTTTGTAGATGACACCAAGTGATGCAAAACAATGTATGGAGTTGTATATTTCATACAGTACAAGCTGTCTGAAACACACAGCAAGTACTTGAGCTTTCTCTCCGCAAGTGGGATTTAAAGTAGATAAATGTAATGCAGCTAGGTTCTAATAATCTGCATGCATTTTCTGCTCTAAGGGGAATGAGACTTTGAGACTCACTCGGTATACTTATAGATCATAGCCTACATAACAGAATCAATCAGCTTCCTCTAAGGCCAGCAGGATATTGTCCTACATTAAAAGGGGTATGGACTCGCGGGACAGAGATGTAATACTGCTGCTGTGCAAAAACTTTGATGCAATATCATCTGGAATATGCAGTTCAGTTCTGTGCAATAGGTCAAAGAAAGGATGTTCTGAAGTTGTAAAAAGTATAAGGAAAATAAACTAAACGTGAATGATCTTAGTAACGAGGAAATAATAAACCCTTCATGCCCTGGGCCTAATATTTACAGTGCAGGGGTCTCAAATGGAACCTGTCAGTTGGTTTATGCTGCCCTATCTGAGAGCAGGATGTGATAGAGGAAGAGAGACTGAGCTCTGTGATATATAGGGTTATATAATGGAGGAGAGAAGCTGAGCTCTGTGATATATAGGGTTATATGATAGAGGAGAGAAGCTGAGCTCTGTGATATATAGGGTTATATGATAGAGGAGAGAAGCTGAGCTCTGTGATATATAGGGTTATATGATGGAGAAGAGGAGCTGAGTTCTGTGATATATAGGGTTATATGATAGAGGGAGAGAAGCTGAGCTCTGTGATATATAGGGTTATATAATGGAGGAGAAATGCTGAGCTCTGTGATATATAGGGTTATAGGATAGAGGAGAGGAGCTGAGCTCTGATATATAAGGTTATATGATAGCGGGAGAGAAGCTGAGCTCTGTGATATATAGGGTTATATGATAGAGGAGAGAAGCTGCGCTCTGTGATATATAGGGTTATATGATAGAGGGAGAGAAGCTGAGCTCTGTGATAAATATAGTTATATGATAGAAGAGAGAAGCTGAGCTCTGTGATATATGATAGAGAAGAGAAGCTGAGCTCTGTAATATATAGGGTTATATAATAGAGGGTTATATAATAGAGGAGAGAAGCTGAGCTCTGTGATATATATGGTTATATAATAACCATATATATCATACTTCTTTTTGGCGTTTACACGGCGGGGAAAGTGATAGTCAATCAGAGCTGGCTGTCAGTGTTTTAGGAGTACGCTCTGGCCAATGCTTACTTCTTCAAAAACCCCAAAAAAGACACACTATAGAAATCACTTAGCAACTAGATATATAAAAACATGCTTTTATTAGAATCATAAATAAAATACTGCACTAACCCTATAACAACCCTCACACAACTAGTAAACACCCTACCCTAACCAAGAAAAAATGTAAGGTTAACGCCCCAATAAGGGCGCCCCTACCCGGAACCTGTCCCTAACTGACAGTCCCTAATAAACCCTATTCTAAATGTTAGTAATGACAAAGCCACTAATACAATAGACACAATAGCGCAGAATAGGGTAACTCCTGTCAATGCAGGTATGAGAGATATCAGTAAAACAAATCGCCAAAAAACTATGCTTGTGCTAGAGACATAGAGCTCCACTTATTTAAATATGAAAAAAGAGATATAGATACACCATCTCAAGGCTACCTACTGATGAAATGCCCCAAGCCAGGGCTCTTCATAACACAAGCATAGAGGAAATATATACACACGTTTCTTATTGAATGCCAAGGACTAATCAACACCTATATGAACCTATGGTATAGGAAAATCACTATAAATATCTAGAAAGGAGACATAAATATACAGTCTCTCTACTACATGTTGCCAAATAACCCCAGGGTAGGGTGTTTACTAGTTGTGTGAGGGGTGTTATAGGGTTAGTGCAGTATTTTATTTATGATTCTAATAAAAGTATGTTTTTATATATCTAGTTGCTAAGTGATTTCTATAGTGTGTCTTTTTTTGCTATTACTTCTTGTGAGTCACTAGCTTTTGTACCTTCGGGTATGTCCAGCCCTGATATAGTTTTGGACTTTGTTGTTTTGTGGTTCTTCATAATCCCGACATACTGTACGCGTCGCTTTTCGCTTCGTGTTCACTTCGTTTATACAGATTTTTTTACATGAGCCGTTTTTTATTTTTTTGGTTTACGTAGCTGTTTGTGGGTTTTCTATCTCCGGAATTTCTTGCTCCACAACTTTTAATTTACTATTGTTACAACATAACAAAACAACGTAAAAATGTGATTTGTGTTTATTTTTTTAGTTTACTTTACTTTTTTAATAGCCGTAGCATTTTTTTTTTTGTCCTACAGTGTGACTACACTTTGCAATTATGTGATAATGTTTAATTATGCCTGTGACAGGCAGCCTTTTACATCTTATATCAGGCTTTCATACATGAAAGTTCCAAAAGCCATTTATAAGCCCTCTAGTTGCAATCGCAACCATTGGCACTCAGTGATTGCCTCATGGTGGGGCCAATAGACATTGGGTCAGATTTATCAAGGCAGTTGCGCCAGAATTCTGGCTCCATTTGCGCCAGAAACCAGCTTTTCGCCACATTTACTATGTGTTTAGACCGTTTCAGACGCTTCTGCGCCTCGTCCGACAAAAGGGGTGTTGCCTCGTAAAAGGGGGCGTAACTTTAATGCGACAAACATGCGCCCAGATTTTGTTGCAGTTTCTGGTGTGAAAGTAAGCCAACTTAATTGTGGTACAAACTTAGACTTAGAGAGCTTGAGAAAGGGGACCGCCCCGAAAGGTTGCGCAGGCGCAGTGCCACTTACCTGTTGCAGACGAGAGGACTAGGCTCTCGATTGAAAGTCTTGGAATCCGCCACATTTAGGTTTTGAAAGAGATCTTTGTTTGGAGCGATACTTATGTGCGCGAGGGTTCGGCAAGTCGGATACCGAGAGGATGACAAGTTAATGAGTTCTGTCTGAGTAATGCTATATCAGCATATTGAATTATACACGTATCGTGTTTTGTGTATCCTATTCTCACTGCTTGTCTTCCGATGGTCACCTGATTATATACCGCTATTTATAAAGATTACTCTGCAAGTTTGAAAAGTGATTTATAAAGCATTGACAAAAATATTAATTCTGCAGCAATAAAGAGAGATTGCTACATTTGAAAAAGCACTTTGCTTCAAGAAAGTATTATTCCAGCCCAGACTTTGTATAATCATAGGGTTGGACACCCTGTCTGGACTGTCTATTTGCGGTATATAGGAGTATGCTGATGTTGTTATTTTGACAAACTTAGACTAGACAGTTCTAACCTGCGCCAGATTTATCAACACTATGATAAATGTGGCGCATTGTAAGACTGTCTGGTCTAACTTTGCACTGTCTAAAAGTAAGACACTATTGATAAATCTGCCCCAATCATTCTATGTTGTGCTATTCCTTTGTCTAGAATCTTTTACTAAATCTGTCAGATGGGTGTTACCTATAGGAGGGGTCTTCCTACACATTCTGACATTGTTCAATGCAGGAACCAACCCCTTTGAAAACTATTATGGTAACACCCAGCTGACAGATTCAGTCATACATTTCTAGGAAGAATAACAGAGGAACAGCATAGAGTTATAAGAGGAGATGCTTCCGGATTGTTGTTTCACAGAGAACACAAGGATTTCCTAAAACAGTTATTAGGAGATATCACACTTCTCTTTAGGCCATGTCTACACAGCACAGGTTTTTGGTCGGATTTTCGACGGATTTATTATTTAGAATCCACCGACAATCCGACGGTAACCTGTGCTGCATAGACAGTGATAAAAAAATCCATGCTGTAGTCTATACAGCACAGATTTTTTACGATAGATTTTAAAACATGTTAGATATTCTGCCCGGATTTGCTGTCAGCCCTGTACCTGTACCTGACGGCAAATCTGAAAAACAACCGCTGTTTTAGCGCGAATCTTCCAGCAATGTTAAAATGCCATTGAATTTTGGACAGCATTGTAACACATGCTGTGTGAACTGCGCCTTAGAACTCAAATTTAGGTTTACTTTTATTTATTCTTGTATCCATAACATTCAGTTTCCTTCCACCCTGCCTTGCAGGCTGTAGTATTGTTTTCGGTCCCTTTTGTCGACTTCATTTTTGGACTGAACTTGACTTTCCCTTCCTGCTGGGTTGCTTGATGCTTATGATTTTATGTCATACTGACCTTTGCTTTTGGTTCTCTTCCATTATCCTTGCTCCTGCCTCCTTTCCAAAGCTTTACTGAATTAACCAAATGCAGAGGAGGTTGACATTATGTAACTTTCCTTCCCACCCGCGCTAAAGAAAAGTCAGAAGGACTTAAGGAATTTCCTGGTAGAAACGAGAATGGAATTTTAAAGCTGGACTCGCCTCTCTCATTTATCTCCATAAAACCTGCTCTCGTTTTCATATCTGTGGAGGAAATAGTAAACTGCTGGGTTCTTTGGTGGGTTGATTAATAAAAAGTTAATTATTTCTGAGGGGAAGAAAACCTTGTGGTCCCCATATTTTAAGAGGACACATCTGTTCTTTCTGCTCCAAAAATTTGGGAAGTACAAATGTGTTCATTGTCAAATAGGAACCAGATGGGAGGTAAAATATGTAGCATAGTTCTCATTAAAATCATCTGAAATCAAACGGTTTAGGAACCTAGACAGTGCACTTGTTAGTGACCTCGGTTTACTAGCTCGTTTTGCACAGTAGGCATTTGAAAATGCATTAGAGATGCTAACAATTTGCTGCCTCTGGAGATCAATTTCCTGTACTATTAGTGCTAACCATGCTGAGGTTTTTAGGGAAACACCTGTCTACTTTGTCTCTGCCATTCATTCTCCCATGCCTCCTGGTTCCTTGCACTGTAAATTAGTTTTTCAGACCTTAAACAAGTCTGTTGCAATTTGTAGGGAATTATCTGAAACTGTAGAAGTCTATTCAGGAGAAATTCTATCAGCTGAAAAGGATTTTCAGTTGCACACCATAAGACTGTTTCTACTTCAATCCTATACTCATGTCATAATTTTAGGTTTGGTTACATTTGATAGTAACGCCAATTGGTACCAGAATGTATAACTATGAAAATAAAACCAGTTCACAAAAAAATAGAAGTATAACATATAATTCTTCAGACAGTTTTCCAGCACTTCTGCTCCTGTATGTATAATGTATGTTGCCGGCAATGTATGAAAACCTAGTATTCTATAGAATACCTGGGCAATGTATGCAATCCATGTCCTTCTCAAGCAAGGTATGAAATATCTGAGTAGTTACATACTTTTCCTGGGCATTCTATACAATACATACGTTTTTTTTCCAAGAATGAGGCAGGGTCTTATAATATTTTATTTTCCAAAAAAAGGGCTAGGGCTTATTTTTGGGGGGGCGGGGCTTATTTTTTTATTAACAAGACGGGTGCAACACGCATGCGGGGACATTTACCCTTTGGACTCTGGGGAAAATACAAGTACCAGTGGTGTTGTGTATATATATATATATATAATAATATAATATATATTTTAAAAATTTATATATTTTTATTTAAAAAAAATTATTTTTTTAAACAAAAAAAATTTACAAAAACAAAACACCCCCATGGTTTTTGACTGTAGGTTATGTACTGTGTGTCTGTATGTATGTATGCATGTATATATACATACATAATACATCCCCTATAGTCAAAAACCACAGGGTATATGTGTGTCTATTCTTTCAGTGCCTTATCTTGAAGTGTGGAGGGGCTGGGGAACTACAAGCCCCACAAATCATTTTAAAGATAAGGGATTTGTTTGTGTGTTTGTTGTGGGAGGTCAATTTCCAGTGGTAGTATAAATAAAATGTCCCTCGGATGCTGAAGACTTTCGCTTTTATTTACCACAGTTCTACAGGAAAAAAAAACAAAAACGCTTAACTTCGCCCGAAAAAAATAAATACACAGTTTGATGGATAATCACATCTGAATTGTCCTGGGGTTTTAGTCCCACCCCCGATCGGAAAATGGGGGACACGGCAAAATTTCAGGTGGAGCTCAAACTTTCCCCCTTTCCCTCAGTCAGATCAAACAAACTACTGGGGAAACCCAAAACCCTTTTATTCCCCAGATTCCCGCCTTAAAAGGCCTGGCCCAAAACCCCGGCCTGGGTACATGGGGGCTCCTCCCACCCCAAATCTTTGGACTGCTCCAATAAAAAGCCTGGCCTAGATCGACGCTTTCAGCAGTCTCTACCAAACAAATGTCGTACCCTGTCAATACTGACAACGTTGCAGGCTTTTTTCTTCCCGAGATAGGGCCTCGTGACACGTATCTGCCCTCCCAAAAGGCACCTTTGCCTTTTACATTGTTTTAAAAGGGTGTATTGTATGTAAAGTATGTTTTTGGTTACTTAAAATTTTTACTTACCTTGCACTCTATGGGGCCCGGGCCAAGGACCTGAAGTAGTGATTGAATCATCTCAGGTTCCCTTTAGCCCCGAAAACACTGGGGGTTTCCCCAAAAAATTCCCGTCTAACGGCTGTTTATTGGGGTGGGCGGGGTTCGGGAGGCATGACCCCGGAGGGGGGCACCCGGTGACATCATCAGGAGGCGTTGACTAATAGGGGTTATTTTGGGGTGGGCCTATTTTTAAAGCCTGCTCAAGAAACTTGAAAAACGGTAGGGCTTATTTTTGTAATAACACGGTTTATTTAAAGACAAGTCTTTTTTGGGCCCCGTGGAAAGTCCAGATTGGAAAGGTAGTTAATCAAAATTCTCAAAAAACCCTAGTTGGCAACTTTTGAAAAAGAAAAAGCGGGGATTCAGGGGCGGCGCGCTAGGGCGCCAGGCAAAAATTTGCTGGCCGCCCATCTTGTCGGGATCCACGCCCCTTTAAAATCCACACCCACTCCCCCTAACTGCATAACGGCTTTGGAAGAAAGCCAGGTAGATGCCCTTATAGCCAGGTAGTAGCCCCCCATAACCAGGTATGCCCCCCCCCGTAACCCCAGCCAAATAGATGCCCCTCGTAGCCCGGTAGAGCCCCAAAATTTTTAGCCAGGTAGATGCCCCCTTTGTTGCCCGGGAGTGCCTCCATTGTTAGCCAGGTAGTGCCCCCATTGTTTTCCAGGTATTTGCCCCCTCTGTTGCCCGGTAGTCCCCCTCTGTTGCCCCGGTGTTCCCCATTGTTTTTGCCAGGTAGGTTTCCCCCATTGTTAGCCAGGTAAATGCCCCCAAATTTTTTAGCCAGGGGAGTGCCCCCATTGTTAGCCAGGTAGTGCCCCCCTTTTTTGCCCCCGGGAGTGCCCCCATTTTTTTCCAAGGGGAGGCCCCCCTTTTGCCAGGTTAGTGCCCCCTTTTTTAGCCAGGTAGTGCCCCCCCCCTTGTTAGCCCAAAATTTCCCCCCCTTGTTTTCCAGGTGATCCCCCCCTTGTTTTCCAGGGTTTCCCCCCTTGTTAAACCGGTAAAGGCCCCCCCCCTTGTTTCCCAAAGGGAGGCCCCCCCCCTTTTACCAGGGAGTGCCCCATTGTTGCCCGGTAGTTCCCCCCCATTGTAAACCAGGTAGTGCCCCCCCCCATTGTAGCCAGGGTAGTGCCCCCTAAAGCTAATAAAAAAAAAAATAATAAAATCCACCACCTTTACCAAGGGTCCTGCCCCGCGCGGGCCCGGGTCCTGCTTGATCTCCCCAACGGGCGAAAGGGGGGCTGAGTGCAGGGCCCTGCGTCACTTCCCCGCGCGCTGACTCTGTAGTACGGCGCCACAAGGGCCCCCGAACATAACAGGGGGAGGTTTGGAAACAGGGGTGTTTCCCCCCTGCCCCCTCCCCGCACATGAGACGGACGGGCGGTTTGACGGCCGCTGCGGCCCCCCTTTTACCCCCCTGTAGGAGCGGGCCCCCGGCCCGGGGCAAGGGGTGCGCAACCCCGCTTTCTCTTGCGCCCCCCCGGGAAATTTAAAAAGGGCCCCCCCGCCTGCAGGCGGGCCGGGGGGAATGCCAGCACCCCCCGGTGAGGGCGGGGGGGGGGGGCCCCCCCAAAAAGGGGAAAACCCCCCCCCCAAAAAACGGGAGAGTTGGCAAGGGATGCTCAAAAAATTCGAAGAAAAAAATACCAAAAAAAAGGGCCAAAGGTATTTTTACTGTTTTAAACAAAAAAATTTATTACTATTTGTTTCAGCAAGGGAGGCTCAAAAAGGGATTTTTAATTGGGAAATTAAATTTTTTTTTTTTTTCACACAAAGACATTGGTTATTTTGGCACTCAGTCTTTCACATACACCTCAAAAATTCTTTCCCACTTTCTATGGACTGAGCAGTAGCAGCAGATCAAATAGGTATTTCATGGTATTTCACACTTGGCCTAAAATGTACTTGTTATTCTTTATAATACCTAGGAAAAGTATGTTTCATACCTTGCCTGAGAAGGACGGGGTTTTTACACATTTCTTAGGTATTCTATAGAATGTCGCACTTTCATACATTTCCGGTAACATATATAATAAAAGCTCAGTAGGAACTCCAGCGTGCAAAAACATAAAAACAATTCAAACCTGGTATGTATACATAATAACGCTTTGTAAGCAGTCCTTAAAGGAGTTGTCTCACTACAGGCTTTCAGGCTACTTCAATGTGTCTGGCAGCAAAGGATTTTTGAATTCAGGGGCGTGCTTCTTGTCTGCCTCTTCTCTTCCCCCTTCCCACCTCCCCTCAGCACACAGACAGCTCTCCTCCACCAACTGCAGTAACTTCTATACAGAAGGGGGAGGGCGAGGGGGTTTGCTGCCAGGGTTAACCCTGTGTGTGCCTGCCTAGATCTGCTGCTCACTGCTGAATCAGCTGCACTGTGCTGTGGCTGAACTCTTGCTGCTCCTCTCCACAGAGTCAGGTGACGGCAGGGAGAGGGCTGATCTTTGTGTGTGGAGAGGTCTGTGAAGCTGTGTATGCTAATTGCAGAGCAGGGGGGGGATGTTAGTGTTCGTTTTCCCCCTGCTTAGCATACAAATCTCCACAGACATCTCAAGCAACAACAAACACAAACACTGTCCTCCCATCAGAACAGACACAGGGCAGCTGTGAAGTGTGTTACTATACTCACAATGTGTCACTAATACAGAAGAGCAGGGAGGGATATGAACCGTTCACATGCCCCCCCTGATCTATTCTATTAGTATAGTCAAAGCTCCACAGACATATCATGATTATAGTAACACACTTCACTGCTGTCACATCGTACTGACCACAGATCTGCCTCACCTCTGCTCTCCTCAATCTGTGTAGAGAGAGGAGGGAGCAGGCACAAAACCAGGGTTATCCACAACAGACAGAGAAGCCAGAGCCCTCCCCCTCCCTTCCCTACAGAAGCATACTGTGAGGGAGGGGCTCTGTGCTCAGACCTGTATTCAGAAGCTGATGAGTCACCAGCACTGACAGCCAGTGAGATAAAAATCAACAGGTCGGCTGCTATAGTGATTTGAGAAGCTGATGCACTCCTACTACCAGGGATAACTCAAAATCAGTAGGACATTTGTAATGAACATATGTTACAAAGCTGCTTTTAATTAAAACCCAATAATTGTAGCGAGACAACCCCTTTAATTATTGTGATACTGTAAAAGAATGGGCGAAGAATGCAGGGGAAACACCAGGGTTCGCTAGTTTTTCTTCATTTCCCTTGTAGTCATATGCGGCAATTTATCACAATTCATGTTAAGGGTGCGTTCCCACGGCAAAGACCAAATACCGGTCGGATTTTGATATTTTGTCTTCTTTGTCACGCAGGGGGATGGCTTTTGTCCACGGTTTGTAGATTCAAGCCATCCCACTTCACACCAACATGTTCATGTTCTGCTCGAAAACCAGGCGAAAGAATGAACATGTTCTAAGTTTTTTGTTACGCTGGTGGTTACCGTTCGGTGGAAAATCCGTTCAGTGTGGACTGCTGAACTTATTTTCTATTGAAGTCTATGGAGGAGCATTACATGTCGGTTTTCAGACGGTTTTTGAGATTTTGGCCCACTCCTCCATACAGATCTTCACCAAATCTTTTTGGTTTTGGGGCTGTCACTGGGCTACCTTAAGTTTCAGCTCCTGCCAAAAATTTTCGATTGGGTTCAGGTCTGGAGACTGGCTAGGCCACTCCAGGACCTTGAAATTCTTCTTACGGAGCCACTACTTAGTGGCCCTGGCTGTGTGTTTCGGGTCATTGTCCTGCTGGAAGACCCAGTCACCACCCAT
Source organism: Phyllomedusa bahiana (assembly GCA_025379985.1). Lineage (NCBI taxonomy): Eukaryota > Metazoa > Chordata > Amphibia > Anura > Hylidae > Phyllomedusa > Phyllomedusa bahiana. The sequence goes on from JAODAL010020511.1 coordinate 34,961, forward strand.
CTTCAATGCTCTTACTGAGGGAAGTACGATACTAGGCCCCATCCATCCTCTCTTCAATACGGTAAAGTTATCCTGTTCCTTTTTCAGAAAAGCTCCCCAAAGTATGATGTTTCCACCCCCATACTTCACAGTTGGAATGGTGTTCTTGGGATTGTACTAATCCTTCTTCTTCCCCCAAACACGGCTAGTGGAGTTGATGCCAAAAAGTTCTATTTGCATCTAATCTGACCACATGACCTTCTCCCATGCCTCCTCTGGATCATCCAGATGGTCATTGGTGGACTTCAAATGGGCCTGGGCATGTGCTGGTGTGAGCAGTGGGACCTTGCGTGCCCTGCAGGATTTTAATGCATGACAGCGTAGTGCGTTACTAACGGTGATCTTTGAGACTGTGGTCTCAACTCTATTCAGGTCATTGATCAGGTCCTCCCATGTAGTTGTGGACTGCTTCCTGACCTTTCTCAGAATCATCCTTACCCCATAAGGTGAGATCTTGCATGGAGCTCCAAACTAGGGGAGCTTGACAGTCATCTTGTGTTTCGCCTAACTTTTATTAATTGCACCAACAATTGTTTCCTTCTCACCAAGTGTTGCGGGGGCTGTAGGGTTTAGTGTTATGGTATGTTCACACAGCGTTTGTTAAATACGTATTTGGTTACGTTTTAAATATCGAAAAACAGACGCCAATACGTATTTAACAATGTTCAAGTGTGATTATATTGATTTCATTGTAAAATATGTATTGTCGTTTAGATGATACAGTTTTATGTACGTTTTTGCATTGCGTTAAACGGATGCGTTCAAAGAATTGACATGTCAATTATTAATCTGTTGAACGCATTGAAAAGGCAATAGAAACTATAGGGATATGTTTTTGCAGTCCAGAATACGTATACAAATATGTACCACATTTTATGGTATGTTTTTTTTTATGTGTTTGACACTATGTTTTACATGTTGCAAAAACGTATCCAAGACGCCGTCTGCACATATTTTGGAGCGTAATTGTGGGCGTATTTCGCTGCATATTGCGCTTAAAACGTGGCGCGATGCGCGCTGCAATTGTGGTGATCCATAGCTCTCATAGAGAACTATGGATTACGGCTCGTCCCCCTGTGCGTACAATACGATCGTATTGTATGCGTGGGGAGATAAATGACATGTCCGTTATAACCGCCGCGAGTAATGCATGTCAATGGGGTCTGCAGGCTGCCGGCCCCCGTGCTTTGGGAATACGCGCTGATCAACGCGACTACCATAACACCCAGCGTATTGCGGCGCGTACTGTACACGCCGCAATCACGCCGTGTGAACATACGCTTATACTCAGTCTTTGAGAGGTAGATGCTGGGTCAGTCCAGGTTCTGCGTGAAGCTGATGGTGAGCTGACTATCCTGATGGAGGACTGGTGTCTTATGTCCCTTCATGCCACTTTGACAAAGAGGGACCTCCCTCGAAATGTTGCAACAGGTGTTCAATCAGCCGCCGGTCAATAAGGTAACCTCATTTGAAGGTTGTATGAAGGATGAAGCTTAATATTAAATATACGAAGATTTTAGATTAATCAGTCTGTTGCTTTTGAAGTTGTGCAATATATGAGAGTGGGGAAGAAGCTCTCCCAACCAGACTGGGCAGTATACGTTGTTCCTTCTCTGTTTATACCGTCATATAGTCTCCAAACATAGTGTGTATAGAGGTTAAGAGTTATACATAATAAAAGTGACTTTTTAGCGTTTTTACAGATAGAGAACTGATAGAGTTTAAGTTTGCCTATGGCAAAATGGTAAATATAGTATACTGTCATATATCACACTACATGCAAAGCGAATGCAAACCGACATAAATGGAGAAGCAGCACTCTGCAGATGCTGAGACAAACACTGAATCATGAATTATTTCAAAGTGCATTCTATATGTTCCTGAAATGGATGTCTACAGTCATGTGCAAAAGTTTTAGGCGGATGTGGAAGAAATGCTGCAAAGCAAGAATGCTTTCAGAAATAGAAATTTATTGTTAGCAACTGATAAAATGGAAAAGTCAAAGTGTAACCACCCTTTCCCCTTGGAATTCTGGCAATGATGATATGGCCCCTACAAAGCCCTGATCTCAATATCCTTCACCTGGAAGAATTGAGACGGTTTTGAAAGCCTAATACAATATATTACAAAGTTTTTAATTTTAACTTGCAATTTATCGTTCTTTATCGATATATGCAAAATTACAAAAGTTGGCTTTTCACACAGTCCCTTGACATTGGTGAAATCCTTGGACATGCCACATTTTTACCACAATGGACAGCTACTTGTCGTCCCTGCATTATTCAGATCACATGTGCATTTAGTGACTTTGGTCTTGGGGGCTAGTGATTCTCTTAGGCTATGTTCACACGGCTTAAAATGGGCGGTATTTCAGTCCGTATTTACGCGCCATAGTGCGCGAATTACGGCTGGAATACGTCCCAGTCATTACGATAATCCACAGTTCTCATAGAGGACTATGGATTACGTCTCCTCTCCTCTCCTCTCCGCGGGGGGGGATAAGTGATATGTGAATTACCAGCGGTGTATACGCGCCGCTGGTAATGAATGTCTATGGGCCGGCGAGGTGCCGGCCCCCCGCTCCCACCCCGCCCCCGTCCACACGGCGTAATTGCGGGGCGTAATTACGCCCCGCAAATAAGCCGTGTGAACATAGCCTTTTAGAGGAAACTGGAAAGACAGGGAGTAGGGTAGGGAGTGTTATGTAAATTGGCTCTTCTCCATGAAGCTTGCCCTTTTGTGCTGCCTATTGTAAGTAACTAAGTCAATGAGTTAGGCTATGTCTCCACTGCAATGAAAAACAATCGTATTTTCGGCGGTTTTAGGATCCTAAAACCACCAAAAATACGACCGTTTAGGCAGTAGACACTAGTAGAAGAAACGACCTGTAGTCTACACAGGTCGATTTTTATCTGCTCGTCTTCTGGCGTCGGCACTTGTTATATAATATGCCGGCACTTTACATTTTTTCGTCATCTTCCCATACGATGAGTTTATGGGGCTGACGGCAAAAAAAAAACAGAACCGCCCGGGGGTTTTTGTAAAAAAGTGAAAAAACCCCGTGGCCCCCGCAGGGAAAATAAAACGGTCGACTTTCGGATGTTTTTTTTATTCCAGTGCAGTTTAGATCTAGCCGTATTCATAAAAGAACCTAAAGCATATTCCCTTTCCAAAATGTAGGTGACCTATCGGTAGCCGCTGTTTCGGAACTTTTTACCTTCTACTGGAAAGGGTACAGATTGGCTTGGTCAGAGGCCTCTGATATAAGTCTAGAGGTGTTTCTCCATGTAGAGACCGCCAGCTGGCATAGCGAGTCCTTCAGGCCACGCAGTAATCCCTACTGTTTTTCTGCTAAGCGTGAGATAGTTTTAGTTGGAGGTTATGATTCTCTGTCCAACATTTATCTTGCCAGCCTTTGTACACTTACCTCCTTTACAAACAATTGATTGGTTCCTGTACCTAGGCCTCAATAGTTGCTCCATTTAGATAAATATGCTGATTGCCTTAATGTCTGCAACATCTCATGGATCTGAAACTCAAACAAGTGCAGGCAGTAGTGAGGGCCTCTCATCTATTGGATACACTTTCTTGATTGCAGTCGCCTTGAAGCTTTAAGTCACAGCATATATGGGCCCCTCTTAAATTACATTCCTTCCCCCATCACATGATTCTGAAAGATAAATTAGCCAATTTTTACCCTTTTAAATTTATGATTCCTTTAAAAAGTTTCCATTTTCTCCAAACTGTTGAAATTAGTGATACCCTTGCTATAAATAACCTGAAAGTGTTTAGTCTCGGGACTTCATGATTAAGCTCATCTCGTGCATGACAAATGTAGGAGTTGTTTTCTTAATGACAGTTTCTGCTGCTTGCTTACTGAGAATTCCTACATTAGAATTAGTTTTTGGCTGCAGCAGACTTCCATACTTTAATCTATATCTAATGTTAGCTTAGTTATTAATGGCACAAGAAACACAGAAATCAAAAGGTAAACTAAAAAAAAATATCTTTGCTAACATACAAGACTTTTAGCAAGCCGCTCCAGCCCAGAAAACAGTCTTGAAAAGGGGAAAATAAAAATAGTAATCGGTCTCGTCATCATCTCCTCCATCTACAGCTGAGGGTATAGACCAGTGATGGCGAACCTTTTAGCGACCGGGGCCCCCAAACTGCAACCCGAAACCCCCGGGGAAAAACCAAACCTTAATTCTATGGTTCTGAAGCGTGGAGACCAGGAACGGGGTGCAGTACATTAATACGAGAGATAAACGGCTGCTTAGGAATTGTGTGGGGTGTGTCCGTCGCCCCTTTCCCTACTGACAGGGCCACCATCAAAATTTTTGGGGGCCCCCTACAACTAGGGCCTTTTTGCCCCCCCCCCAACCTCACCCCACCCCCCGTATTTCCACCATACAGTGATCATATAGTGGTAGTTGCAAGTGTAAACGTGTAGTTACGTTTAGTGACTCACTTGCCCCTCCCCCCCCCCGTTTAGCTTTTCCTTCCCTTTTCTTCCTCATCATAATCACTTCTCTTGGCCCCCACTCATCTAACTTTTTTTTTTATCATCTTCCATACTGTGCCCCCTCCGCTCCGATGGACAAACAAAACTCTCCATCAATAATTCCCCAAGTAATTACTCCTTTGGTGCCCTGGTAGTTGGGTAGTTAGGGCCCCGTTAAGTACTTAGTTATATAGGGCTCCTAGTACCCCCCCGAACTCCCTTTGATGGGCCCCCTCTAAGTCCAACCGAGCCCCGGTGACTCAGAGAGGGCCCATCACAAGGGCTCAGGGGGGGTGGGGGGGCTATCACTGGGGCTCAGGGGGGATCTGAGTGGGCCATGATTACTAATAAAAATAAGGGCCACGCTGTGGGAGGGAGTGCCCGGCGTCCGAGTCACGTTGCTGTACTTTTACGTACAGAACAGGCGCGAACCTGTTCGGGTTTTAACACTTCTGGGGGGACTGTCCCGGGCTGGACCCCCCCACCCAAATGGGCAGGTGTCAGTGCCTGTTCTTATGTAAAATACACGATGGCCCGGGCCCCGGGGCTCTTCCTCCCACAGCACAGACCCTTATATTTATTAGTAGAGATAGTAAAAGCAGCCTGGTGCGTGTGCCAGCAGAGAGGGCGCAGAGTGCCACCTCTGGCACGCATGCCATAGGTTCGCCACTGCTGGTATAGACCATAGCTAAATGGGCCAATTCTTAGCTTCCGTAGCTTATTTACAGATAGAGTTAATTATTTTTAAAAGCATTTCCCTTCTATTAAAGCCCGATACCTTTTGGTAAATCTATCATTTCAATTAGGGGAAAAGGAAGGAATGACATAATACTTTTGGGGGTTTCCAAGGTCCCCTTACCAGAATTGAATTTTAAAGCGTCTATGCAATGGGGTTAGCGGGAAAAAAAACCCGTTATTATATACTTTAAAGAATTGGGCAAAAATAGTGGCTCATCATTTAAAACTCAGAGGGATATTGTCATATCATTGATTAGCTTTATTTAGAAAACTCCACAGCACTCCAATGTGATGCGAGTTATATCACTTTATTCGTAGAGTTACATTGCCAACACAAGTGTGGTAGGATAAAATATATAGAGGTCCAGATTACTGTACAACAAATGTCAAAAGGTGCCAAATGTCGATGTTTTGGCTTATGAAGCCTTTTTCAAGCGACATCAAAGAGATGCAGTCCATGAGACCATAAGTAAGGTAGACCACTGGAAAATTAAAATCTGTAACAGGTTGTTAAATGTAAGAGGTATAAGGTGAGCCAAGAAACATAGGTCCAAAGCAAAAGTCGGCTGGTGCTCATGACTGGTATATGGAACTCCTAGAAGAGAAGATAGCAGCCACAGAAAGATCTTCTTGGTTAGGCTGTGGGGCTCTATAGCAGAGATAGGCATACATTTTTGCTTTTTCCTACTTTTTTTTTTTTTTTTTTTTTTTTTTTTCTTTTTCTATTTTTTTTTTTTTTTTTTTTTTTTTTTTTTTTTATAGTAACTTATTGAGAAGGTTTGAAAAACTGTGGGGCCAAGTCTAAAGAGCTCTAAAGGGTTCAAACTTGTCAATTAGCAATGTAAACAAGCTCATCTTTCAAGATATGGAACACAGCAGCGAGTGGTATGACCAGCCCGATCACTGCCGCAGTCTGTAAGAGCAGAGAGAGGTGGCTGGTAACTAGGGAAGCATGTGTGCAAAGCCAGAGAAAAGATCTACTCCTAACTCCAAAGAGAAAAGCAATATATTTGTTTATAGTCCTTATTTACCCTTGCTTACGTGTATAATGCTAATCAACAAAATGGGAATACCCCGTCTGTCTGTGACTCGACAATGCATGGACGCCGCTTGCCCTGACCTACTGCCTGTGACTTGACTTCAAGTGAACTCTGTTTGCACAAGAAGTACTATGAACAGCTCACCGTCACCTTGCAGGACTAAACATTCACTTGATAAGAAAAAAACGAAAAAGGTCTGTATAGTATAAAAATAGAAAAACTATATCGAAAGCGCATAAACCCCCCAAAAAAATAAAAAAAAAGGGTAAACCTACAACGGTTTGTGAAGAAACCACCTCCATTTCGAAAAAATGCCATGGGTAAGAAATTTTTTTTTAAAAAGGAGGATAGGGTTTTTTTTGTGTATTTTGTTTTTGTTATGGTTTTATTTGCTTGAAATAAAGTTTTTCTATGTTTATACTACAATACCTCTATGGACTTTTCAGTTTTTTCTTATCAAAGGGGTTGTCTCACTACATTGATTCATCTTGCCTCAGTCCTGTTTTCTTGGTTTCATTTTGAATTCAGGGACGTGTTTACTGGCTTCTACTAGGCTGCAAAAACCAGGTCTGTAGCTATAGCAACCAGGGGCAGCCCCTAGGGAGATCAAAAAGGTCTGTAGCTATAGTGTTAAAGTTGTACGCTAAGTATGACTTATTTTTCTTCACACAGTATATTTGGGATATGTTGGGGATTGTATTAATTTGCATATATCATGCACATTGTGAATAAGTAAAATAATAATTTTACTAAAAATTCATAATAAATTTATTAAATTTTAATAAAAGCTACTTTTGGCACAGACTTCGTTTGTGAAATAATTGATATTAAGGAGAGAGGGGAGGCTCCTATGAAGTTTCTGTGAAATTAAGTCAATACATTGAAAAACATAAAAATGGACTTGTGTGATATGTTTTTAGACTGTAGCTATAGTGACCTAGGACTATACAGCCCCTATATGAGGGGGGTATCTGGAATAGGCAGGATCGGTTAATGGGCACATACTCCAAAATGACTTTTTTTGCAATCTTTTGGCTATGTTCACACGGCTTAATTGCGGGACGTATTTAGTCCCGCAATTACGGGGTTGGCCGGGGAGGGAGCGGGGGCCCCCAACTTCGCCGGGCCCCTAGCTTTCCAACCCGGCGCGTAACCCGCTGGTAATTACAGTCACTTACTCCCCCCTGGCGTATCGCCAGCAGGGGGAGGGCGTAACCCCTGCCTATGAGAAAATGTGGATTACCGTAATGACTGGGCCCTTTCGGGGGCGTAATTACAGCCAAATAAAACCCTTTTAAGCCGGTGAAAAATGGCCTAAAAAAAAAAGCAATCCTTGTAGTGAGACAACCCCTTTAAGTGAACTCTGTCTGCCCAGACTCTCAGCTTGTTACCCAGCTACATCTTCTGTTTACTCCTCCAGTACCACGTCTCTCTATCAGCTGTGGTCAGGGATAGTGGGACTTTCCTGAATGGTAAAGACCAGGGACCTCCTTAGGGAATTTCACAGTCTTATTGCCCAGTAATTGCGGGGGCGGATTTGCCCCGCAATACGCCGGGTGCCCGGCAGGGGGGGGCGAGGCGGGTGGCCCGGGGGGTTTAAATGATTTACATGTCACGAAATCCATAGTTCTCTATGAAACGGGATACCTAATGCCTGGGACTGATTTCAGCCGTATAGGAGCGCAAATACGGCGCGCATACGGCTGAAATCAGTCCCAAAATAAGCCGTGTGAACGAGCCCTTATTCTCTGCTTCTCAGCTGTGTTTTATGCAAAACTTCATGGCTGACGCAGTGAATCCACCACCTGACTTGTGACAGTAGGATTGGAAGCCGGAATCTGTGTGTAAACCAGGCATCCTCAAACTGCAGCCCCCCAGCTATTGGAAAACTACAACTCCCATCATGCATTTTAAAAACACTAGACAGGGGGGAAAGATGGGGGTTTTAGTTTCCCAACAGCTGGGGGGCTGCAGTTTGAGGGGCCCGGTTTCACACAGATTCCCGGGCCCCCAATCCTACTGTCACAAGTCAGGGTTGGTGGTTTAAAAAAAACACTTAGCATCCCACTAAAATTAAAAAGTTTGGGTTTTTCATGTTTCCCCAGAGTTTTGTTCACCTGTAAGGTTGCATTTGGGAGATGGGGCAAATTTTCAAAAAACCGATTGGGTAAAATTCCCGGCCGGGGAATTTTCCCGGGAAAAAATTTTGTTTATTTGGGGGAATTATTTTCGGCACAATCGCTTTAAAAAGCGCTTTTCCATGGCTGCCAGACCTGCAGGGGCCGAAAGAACGTTGGGGCCATGTTTAAAATTTATCAGAGGGGCTTGGGTTTGGTCTTCATACAATGTTGTGTTTTAGAAAGGACACCCAGATGACGGGCCGGGCCGGCTCTTGGGGAATCGCTTCACATAAAAATTCCCTGGCCCCCTTAAGAGGGCAAAACGGGCCCAAAAAATTTCAAGGGGGAAAAGTGGCCGGGAAAAGTCAGCCAGGGGGAAAGTGGAAAAAACAAGCTGGGGAGCTCAGGTGGCAAAAAATTGTGAAAAGGTGTGGAGGTGACGGCGGCAGCCCCCCAGCCACATGGGGGAACAGTGGCCAATGACATTAGGAGGGGGCAAAACAGGGGAAAGGGCCACAGGGGAAAATTGACTGGGGAGCGGAGGTAAAGGGGGCAGGTAGGGGGGGCAGGGGCAGTGGCACAATGCATTTAGGGGGCGGCAAAACGGTATTGGCCCCCCACAGAGGGGGCCCACATTATACAGTGTGGAGGTCACGAAAAAAAAGGAAACCAAGGGGGGTCGGGCAGGGGCACAATGCCCTTTTTGAGGCGCAAAATGTTTTAAAGGCCCGAGGGGGCCAAAATCACACGGGTGGGACCCCGGGGGCAGCAGTATGAGATTCGGGCCCAGTGGCACAATGACATTCTGGAGGGGGAAAAAACAGTATTAGACCACAGAGGGGGCCACAATCACACGTTTTGGGGTCCGGCGGCAGAAAGTATGAGATCAGGCGTGGCACAAGGGACATTCTGGGGGGCCCAAAAAACAGTATTGGGCCACAGATTTGGCACAATTTCACAGTGGGGGAGGTCACGGGGGCACAGTATGAGGTCGGGCGGGGCCCAAAATGCTTTTCTGGAGGGGGCAAACAGTTTTTAAGGCCAAAGAGTGGCAAAATTCAAAACCTGTGGAGTCACGACAGCAGCCCCATGAGGTCAGGCAGTGGCACAAGGGACATTCTGGGGGGTGGCAAAACACGAGGAAGCCACAGAGTGGAACAATAAATGAGAGCGGAGGTCACGGCGGCAGAGTATGGGGTTTCAGGCAGGGCACAATGACTTTTGGGGGGAAAAACAGTATTGGGCCAAAGAGTGGCAAAATGAAAAGTGTGGAGGTCACGGAAAGCAGCAGCATGGGGGTCGGGCAGTGGCCCCTATGACTTTCTGGGGGCGGAAAAAAACCTTTTAGGCTACAGAGGGGCCCCAATAACACAGTGTGGGGGTCACGGGGGGCCACCCATATGAAAACAGGCAGTGGAAAAAGGGAACATTCGGGAAGGGGCAAACAGTATTGGGGCCACAAGGGGGCACAATCACACAGTGTGGGGGTCCGGCGGCAGCAGTATGGGGTCAGGAGGGGCACAATGACTTTTCTGGAGGGGGAAAAACCCAGTATTAGGCCACGGGAGGGGCCCCAATCCAAAACAGTTGGGGTCACGACAGCAGCAGAAGGGAGATCGGGCAGGGGCACAATGAATTTTGGGAAAGGTGGCAAAACGGGGAGGAAGCCACAGAGTGGCACAATAAATGAGGGCGGAGGTCACGGGGCAGCAGCGGGGGGGTAAACCCCCCAGGGGCCCAACAATGACCCCGTGTGGAGGGCACGGAAAGGATACGGGCGGGGCACATGGGGTCAACATTTGGCAAAATTGAAACAGGGGTTGGAGGGCTTGGCAGCAGAAAAAGCACCCAGCAGAGGTAAACAGTGGCACAATGACACGGGTTGGATGTCCGGAAACAGAAACCAGCAGCAGCATAAAGGCCCCCCTTTGAGTGGCAACAATGAAAAGGTGTTGGGTGGGTGGCAAAAACCACCCCCTTGGTAAAGATGGGGAAAGGCAGTGGAAAAATTGTCAGCAGATGTGTGGCTTCAGGGGGGGGGCCCGGCATAAGAATAGTGGCTGACCCCCAAGGTAGTTTAACCCCAACTGACGCCTAAGGCTTTGGGGTGTGGGGAAAATTTCCGGGCCGTTTCCATGCCTGATTCATTTGACAAAGGTCGGGTCGTTCCACTTTCCCGGGGACAAGGGGGTTTTCCCCTTGGGGGAACGAGGGCCCCCGCCGCAAAACACCCGCTCTTTTTGCCACATACTGGCCGGGCAGGACAGCTTCCCCATGCAAACTCGGCCAATTGCGGCAAAACTTTCCAGTTTGGCTGCCCATAGCCCAAAGGATTTTCCCAAAACCTGAGGGGGCCAGAGTGTGCCCAAAAGTAGGCCAAACCCTTTTTGGTTCGGGGATTGCTCCAGGCCCGGCTGCTGCTGCGCGGGTTGGCGCCCTGCCCTCCCCACTAGGGGGTGAAGGAAGGCCCTCAGTGATTTCCCGACTTGGGTTACTATGTTTGGAGCGGGTACTGCTCCTACCCCCCCCCCCTTTTCCCCCAGCAGCCGCGGAAAGTAAAACATGAGCGCTGGGGAAACCCCCCGGGGTCAACTTCAGGGGGGGGGAACGTTGCCGCACTAGGCAGCTGCCAACTGATTACGGGGGTTTTCCCTTTTTAGTATTTGATTTTGTCTTCTCTCCAATACCCGGGGAAAAAGGGCTCCCATTTTGGACCGATAGCGAGGGTCCCAAATAGGGGGAGAGCCAGAATCTTTCCCTCTGCGGATGCTGATATTCGGCTTTTCCAATACCCAAGGAAATAACATGCCCCAGGCCATCTGCACAATGACCCCCAGGGTCCCTGCCCCTTTTTCCAACTTATACTGCCAGGGTTGTTTGGGGGCATCTGCCCGTTTTTCCTCACCCTCCTTTCCACCTCCTCCGCGTTTCCTGTCCCCTCTCTTGCCCCTTTGGGTAAAAAAATCCCCTTCATTTCCCCAGACAATGCTTCTGCCCCCCAATGTCCCCCTTTCGCCTCCCCCCTTTCATTTCCCCAAACCGGCCCTCATGGGGCCACGAGATTAGTCCCCCAAGTCCCAGTCCCCTGCCCAGACGGGATTTTTCAGCATTTTTTCCAGGACATGAACAGGGGAAAATGATGTTAATTTATCCCGTAGTCCTGGGGGACTGACAAATAAATCGCCTCCTCGGGAAAGGCCTCAACAAACGGCAGGTGTATGCTGAGCTGCTACTGGCTGAAAATCAAATTTTCACAGGGGGGGTAATTTTGTTTGCCTGGGTTTTTCAAAAAATCGTTTTAAAGGGCCCTTTCTCTGTTCCCTTTCAGTCGGGGCCCCAAAATTTTTGGCAGGGGTTTTGGGAAATTTCCCGCGGGGGGAAACATCGCATATCGAGTGGTTGGGGGGGGCCGTTCTGCCGCTGCAAATCGAGGAGGGTTTCCTGGGGTTTTTTCGAATGGGTAAAGTGCATGCACATTTCCTGGCCATTTTCAGGAAAGTTCTGAAGATCGGGGGAAGACTTCAAAGGGAAACCCTTTTTACAACCAGATTGAACCGTGCGGGCCAAAGAGGGGGGCAAAGGAAACCCTCCCCCTTTCCCTGGGAGCGCGGGGCAAACCCTGTTTTCCCCCCAGGGCCGCACCATGGTTTTCCCATTTGCAGTTGGGGCGGAGAAAGCCAAAATCGATTTCTGCGCATGAAAGCCCGGGGCAGTTCCTCCCCTGGTGACCCTTTGTTTTGCCGAGGCAAGCCGGGGAGAACTGCGTGACAACCCCCTTTGCCCTAAAAATGTGGTATGATGGAGCATAATTGTGGAGGGGTAGATTTGGGGGGGGGGTGGAGGAGGAGGAGGGGGGAAATTTGGGCCCGGTGCAGGGATTTTACAACGGGGGAGGGAAAGGGTCTCCTGGGCCCAAATTGTTGGTGTGCCCCGGGCTGGAAGCCATTCACCCATGGGCCCTTTTTGGACATGTACTGGCCCCGACCGTAGTTAAAGCCCAGACTCCCCGCTGGGGTGCACCTTGGAACAAAGATAAAACTTAAGGACGACCCCACCTTCGGGGGCTACATATTTTGAAATGCTGTTAAATTTCCTTTTTGGGAAAAAAATTACGGCTTGGGAAACCCCCCACCCCGGCCGACAAAAAGCCATTAGTTTCTGAAAAGGGGCAGAGTCCACCATTTTTGGGAAAGGGGAGGGTTTTCAGTACCAACAACTTTGGGCAAAGGGGCACGGTCAGCTGCAGCACCCTTTGGATGGTTGGAAGCATACAGTTTGGGGTCTTTGCAAACCCCCCCCCTGAACGAAATGCTGGCGCCATGAGTAACGAAGGGGCCAAAAAAAAAGAAACGGACCCGGGGGTTTATGTCAAAGAGAAAAAGCTCCCTTCTGCAGAGGTGGTGGCCTTGACTGGCTGCAATGGCTGCGTGCCACTGGGGGTGCGCCCGTTGCTGGGCGGCAGGGTGGGCCACCAATCTGATCCAAAGTTTCTCCCCCGGCCCCCGGAGGCGACGCTGCATGGTTGACGCAAAGGGCCCTGGGGGCCAACGTTAGCTCCCCCGGGCCCCGCTCACTTTCTGCCCACAGATTTACATATACCCCCCTTTTGGCCCTCCGGGTTTTAGCAAAGAACCCGCCACAACCCCCGAGTATGGATTTTTCACCAACGCTCCGCACTAATATCTGCCGCCGCGCCTCGTGAGCCCCGTGCGCTACTTTTTGAACCCCGGGAAACGGGTTTTTTTTAACCCCCTGGCCGCTTGGCTTTCCCCACCCCACACTGGTTTCTATCCTGCTGAATCCCCGGCCAAAACCCACCACTTGCTGGGGTGCCTGCCCCACCCCGAAGCGCAAGTGACGCCCTCTTCTCCTGAAAGATGATGAAGCCCTTGCCTCACCCGGCTCCCCAATTTCGGTCGGCTACCTCATCATCTATTTGTGTTTTTATCGCACTGCTGTCCTCCCTCACCGGGCTTGGTTTCCGAGGCTGACCTCTCACAACTTTCCTCCCATGCCCCTTCCAATCTTTTTTTTTGCCCCCTCTGGGAAGAAGCAGGGGATATTGGCCCCCTTGTCTTCGCTGCCAAGTAGTTTTCTGATGCCCCCCTCAAATTTGTTCACCCCCGCTTTTATAGTGGCGGGTGAGGGCCCGACCACCTTTGTAGATTTTCTTTGGCCCGAGGGGGAATTTAAAGGGACAGAGGTGGGCTGAAGGCAGGTGAGGGCCCCTGACCCCCCCCCCCGGGCCATGCCAACTTTAAGGGTTTTTGTCTGACGTTCCCCCCGGGCCTTGGGTGGGGGGTTTTCAGATTTCATCTGGGAGGGAAAAGGGTTTACCAAGTCAACCCAAACAAGAAAACCCCTTGGGGTTTCCCGAACAACACCACGGCCGCTAAATGGGCAGCGGCGTTTTGGCCTCACCCAGTGACCCCCGCTGGAGTTCCCCTTGCTGTGCTGGACCTGGGGCCCGTTCCAAAGGAAAGTTTGTGCCACTGCCACCCAGGTGCGACCTCCCACCTCTCGTCTGACTTTCTGTTTGCTAAAAATACGACAATGTTTGATTTATGATTTCTGTATATGGAAAAACACTCCCTGTTTTTGACTCCAAATGAACCCGTAACAAACTTGGGTAACCCTTGGATATAAAAATTTCGCTCCAAAAAAGGGCCCGGGAAAAAATTTTCTTTTTTATTGTGTTAAAAAAAACTGTTTGTTTTACTAAAAGTAAAAGCACAAAAAAGGCTTATTTAAAACCCTTTGGACATGAAATTTGGCTTAAAAGGAAAAAAAGTATTTATTTTGGCGTTTAAAAAGCGGTTTTTTGTTGTCCGGGACACCAGCAAAAAACGCTTAATTTAACCCTTTATGTAAATTGTGCCAAAGAAAATTTAGCCGCACAAAATAGTACTTTGTGCGTGTTACAATTGCGTGTTTTTTTACGCCACACCCCCAAGAGATACAGTTGTAAATTTAAAATTTTCTTGTGAAATTTGGCTACAAAAAATTTATATTTTTGGGTTGAAAAAAGACAAAATTTCCTTTGGGGGCAGCAAACCGCAAAGCAACGGGTTAAAATTTAAACCCCCGGATGTAAAATTTCGCCAAAAAATTGAGCCCCCAAACTATAGCTTTGTGGGGGTGTTTAAAAATTGGCCCTGTTTTTACGCCACACAACAGGTACGTTGTAAAAAACCTTTTCTTGTGAATTAGGCTACAGGAAAAATTTTTTAAAATTTTTGGGGTTTTAAAAAGCGGTTTCTTGGGGTCAGCAAAACCCCAAAAAAAACGTTTTAAATTTAACCCCCCGGGTATAAATTGCGCCAAAGAATTGAGCCGCCCCAAAAATAGTAGCTTTGAAACGTGTTACAATTTTCGGTTTTTTTACGCCCCACCCAAAAAAAGGGTACTGTTGTAATTAAAACCTTTTCTTGTAAATTTGGGGTACAGGAAAAAGTAAATTTTTTGGGGGTTTAAAAAAAACGGTTTCTTGGGGGGCAGCACACCAGCAAAAAAACCTTAATTAACCCCTGGTTTAAATTTCGCAATTTGAATTGAGCAACCCAAAAAAGAAAAATGGTATTTCTATTGTAAAAAAAGCTGTTTCTTTAAATTTTAAAACAAAAGGAAAATGGGTTTTGATCCCACTTGGGTATTTAATGTATATGCAGCTGCAGTGGAAAACCCCACTGGGTTTTAGATAAAAACCCCAAAAAATTAGAAAAAGAAAATTAAGGGGGCAGTCTCTGAGAACCAAAACTGGGGCTCCCCAAAAAAATCCCTATATAAAAATCAATTTTCAGTAAAAGCTTCAGCCCCGGGAGCACCTTCCCAAAGAGCCGTGGGGATGGAGTCCCTGCGTCCCCGCCCGGGCCTTTATTGGACGGGGGACGCCCCAGAAACCCCCCGGTTTTTGATTTGGGTTTCCAAATTCTGCAAATGTTTATCAGGCCTTTTGCCCTTTTTTCCTCCCAGATCTTTGCCCCAAGGGAGCGCCTTTTTGGGTTGGGAGCCATTTTATCAACAAAAGCCCCACTTCGTTCACCCGAAAAATACCCCAAACTTTTGGGCTTTGTTCCCCAACCGAACTTTTCCGTTTTTCAAAACGAATTCCCCTTGGGTTGAATCGATTCGCCCAATTTTTAGTTTCGAAAATTTGAAAAGCTTCTACCCGTATGAGGAGGCAACGGGTTAAAAGTACCATCTGTTATTCTTTTAAATATCATTGATATGAAAGAGAAAAAAAATCTTGGCTGGGGCCCTTTAAAGAATTTTGCAAAGGGAAAAAATGGGCCCTGTGCATCCAGAACCTTTCGTTTGGGAAAAATGGAAATTTTTAGGCCCGGCAGGAATTTGGGCCCCGTACACCCGGGGGCCCCGAAAGATTTTCATCAGGAACGAGGGGGGAAAAATGTGTTTTTCAGCACGTTTGGCACCAATTTACCAAGCCACTTTGTCCAAGAAATGTTTAAATTAAATGAATGCCTGAAAGCTACAGAATGTACTCCAAATGAAAGTAACTCTGGAAAAGAACTATTGCTGTAGAGAAGCCAGGACTATTTATTAGTGAGTGCCTCACTTGTGTTTGCATTCAGTGCTCGATTCAGAAATTCTCAGTCTGGATGACTATTAGTACTTGCCTGTAACCATGAAAACTTTTAGGCCAGAGGCTTCTGCAGGCCTAACATAAAGGTTTATTCTGTTATCGCAAGGGGGTTTTGCCACGAAGTAAAATTGCTGTGGGAAGTTTGAAAATTAAATAATAAACATTTTGACCATTCATCATTATTAAAAATTCTGCACCGTTTTTGTTGCAGCTGCTCATTTAGTGATCCATTGTTCACAGCTCATCTCCAGGGGATACGACCAGGGCTGTGCACTCCTCAGTCCTGGTCGCACATGCTCAGACATCACCTCTCTTCTCAGGCAGCTACTGAGTGTTCAAATCCCCAGGTGCTGTCATTCTACTCTTGTCCTTTGGACTAGTTATTAATAAGTCAAATAAGGTGCAAATAAAAAAAAGAAACCTCAGTGAGGTCTGTGCATTGATGAAGAGGAAAAAAAAAATCCACAAGTTAAGTTCCTGCAGGGTTTGAACCAAGGACCCTTGTGCTGTAAAGCAAAAATGTTACCTGTGAGCTACAGTGTAGCTACTTACAATTCTATATTTTAAACACAAACCTTTTTTCACTAAAGAGAGGAAAGGCCCGGTTGATGCATCCCGCTGGGTCACATGATGCAATTCAAACAAATCACACACGCCCCCTTCTGAGCACACAGAGCTGAAGAGTTGGATACAGAAGGTATGAAAAGATCGTGGCAAAAACCCCTTAAACGAACCCCTGTATGACAGGATTGTGCTGTGGATTATTGCACTCCGACACAGCCACTGTTGCTTGATAAGAAAAGGACCTTCTTGAAAAGGCCTGCACAACATACAGCCCGTCAAAGCATTTCAGATGGCCTACAGAGGGGGCATGGTTGATACACATCCTATCCCCACATAGATGATAACCCTCCCTCCTCCAATGGGCCGTCCGGGATGTCCAAGGTGTTCCCGGGCAGTCTAGCCACCACGTCCTACAATGTTTTGCAGACCTGTTCTAGAAGATGTGAGATGATAAATTTCAAGCTTGTATAGGCAGGGTTCCTGTAAACTCTGCTTCACTTTTGTCTCAACCACAGTCTTTTGTAATGGTTACCTTGTGTTTCCTCGATGTCATGCATGTAAAGCGTGACAGAACTTAATGGTGCCAGAAATAGTAGTAATACTAATAAAATGTATACCAGAAGGAAATCCTTTCAGTCTACGTTAAACATGAGAGAACTTTTTTTCTTCCCTTTGATTTTTGAACGCTTCGTCATGAAGGCCATGTGTGAATCCAAATCCGCAAACACATAAATATCATCTTTATGTTTGGCTTGAATAGTAACAGATATGTGTCTATATATTTGGGTATTAACGGGTTTGGTGACCAGGGCTGTGGCGTCAGAGTCGTGGAGTCAGAGTCGGTGCCTATTTTGCAGGAGTCGGAGTCGTCATAAAATGGACCGACTCTGACTCCCAAAATATATAATAAGTTGGTCCAGTTAGTTTGATGTAGTGCAAGAACCAAGAGGAATTGGGTCCGGTCAGTGCTACTGCTCCCATATCTTCAGCCTTATCACATGAGGAGTGTAATTGATGACATGGAGCAGGCAAAGTGGAAAAAGGGGAAAAGATCCCGCCCCCATGGCAAACACATTTCAGCAAAATTATTCACCTGCTTTCAAAGAAATAGAAGAGTTCAACCATTCATCAAAACTGACTGTGGCTGAGGCAATTCCTTTATACCCTGACATTGTTAGAGATGTTGCCCCTGTGGTCACAACTTTGCATCCAACCCAAGTTAGTGTAGAGAGGCCGTTCTCTAGCCTGGAAATAATGAGATCAGATGTGAGGTCATGTATGCAGGATCTGATGGAGGCAATACTATTTCTCAGAACAAATTCTAAGACTCCACAAATGTTCCTGCAGTGTTTTGCATATTTACAAGTTTTTGGTGTTCTAAAGTCATATCCCCATAAATTATATTTTACACCGACAAGCAAAATGGTAAAAAATGTTTTGAACTTGTGACTTTAAAGGCTCCGTATCTCACCCATCCACTACAGCTTTGTACATGAGGCTACTGTAATTTTATATACAGGCATCTTACATATCTTATACATAATTTGACTTGCAAGTATTTAGCACCGGGTTAGTTCTGCAGATTCTTTCCTGTAACTGCATTGTTACTGTTTTGCTCCTAAAATCAAAATGTTAATTTGTATTATTTTCTTAGTATTTGGTAAATCCACCTTTGGCTTTCAATACTGCCTGAATCCTTCTGGGCTCTGAATCAGATTCAAGCATATCTTGACCAAAATCTGAACCCAGGTCTCTCTTACACATTCCCAATGTTGGTGCAGACTGGACTTGGATACAAATACAGCTTTTTCTTCAACTCTACCCACAAGTGTTCCCTAAATAGCTTGATCATTGTATCATAAGGTGATAAACAGCCTGACGTTACCCTTTTACTAAAGTAAAGTTATCGCTTAAACATGCGCCGTGTATGAGGGAGTCGGAGGTTTGGGAAATTGAGGAGTCGGAGTCGGGGCTTTGGCTTGCCGACTCCATAGCCCTATTGGTGACTTTAATCCACACATTGGGGAGGGGATTATTAGTGCTTATTTGCCAGTTGTTTAGTGTCCATCATATGCAATTTTCTACTCAAAGTTTTTCACTTTTTAGCAGTTTTACGCCTTTCTCTGCACTTTTGAGAAAAATGGGCATGTGTAGGAGAAGGGATGTGGCCTTAACATCCAAACATATTTAAAGGGGTGTTCTCATCTCAGAGATTTATAGACAAGCCATAAATATCTGATAGCTACTGGTCCCACTCCTGGCCTTTGTACCTTTGTTGAGAACAGGGCCTGGAAGGTCTCCCTGTTGAACGGAGATTTGCATAGATCGCCCCTTAGTCTTTACCACAACTAACAGAAAATTGAAAATCCTCAGTACTGTAGCTTCAGGCTTTTGGCTCCTTATTTCAAGCAACTGTATTCCAGATTATGAATAAGATACAGTGCCTTGCGAAAGTATTCGGCCCCCTTGAACTTTTCTACCTTTTGCCATATTTTAGGCTTCAAACAAAAAGATATAACATTTTTATTTTTTTTGTGAAGAATCAACAAGTTGGACATAATTGTGAAGTGGAACGAAATTTATTGGATATTTTAAACTTTTTTGTAAAAAATGAAAAACTGAAAAGTGGGTCGTGCAAAAGTATTTGGCCCCCTTAAGTTAATACTTTGTAGCGCCACCTTTTGCTGCAATTACAGCTGCAAGTCGTTTGGGGTATGTCATCAGTTTTGCACATCGAGAGACAAACTCTTGTCCATTCTTCCTTGGCGCACAGCGGAGCTCAGTGTAGGTTGGACGGGAGAGCGTTTGTGAACAGCTGGAGCTCAGTGAGGGTGGATGGAGAGCGTTTGTGAGCAGCTGGAGCTCAGTGGGTTGGATAGAGAGCGTTGTGAGCAGCTGGGGGCTCAGTGAGGTTGAATGGAGAGCGTTTTTGAACAGCAGTTTTCAGCTCTTTCCACAGATTCTCGATGGATTCCGGTCTGGGCTGTGACTTGGCCATTAAAAACCTGGATACGTTTATTTGTGAACCTTCCATTGTAGATTTTGCTTTATGTTTGGGGTCTTTGTCTTGTTGGAAGATAAATCTCCGTCCCAGTCTCAGGTGTTTTGCAGACTCCAACAGGTTTTCTTCCAGAATGGTCCTGTTTTTGGCTCCAAACATCTTCCCATCAATTTTAACCATCTTCCCTGTCCCTGCTGAAGAGAAGCCCAAACCATAATGCTGCCTCCACCATGTTTGACAGTGGGGATGGTGTGTTCAGGGTGATGTTGCTTTTACGCCACACATATGGTTTTGCATTGTGGCCAAAAAGTTGGATTTTGGTTTCAAACTGAGCAGAGCCCCTTCTTTTCCCCATGTTGGTGTTCCCCAGGTGGCTTGTGGCAAACTTTTTAAAAGAGACTTTTTATGGATATCTTTGAGAAATGGCTTTCTTCTTGTTACTCTTCCAGAAAGGCCAGATTTGTGCAGTGTACGACTGATTGTTGTCCTATGGACAGACTCTCCCACCTCAGCTGTAGATCTCTGCAGTTCATCCAGAGTGATCATGGGCCTATTGGCTGCATCTCTGATCAGTCTTCTCCTTGTTTTTGGGTGAAAGTTTAGAGGGACGCCGGGTTTGGGAGATTTGCAGGGGCTGATACTCCTTCCATTTCAGTACGATCGCTTTTCACTTTGCTCCTTGGGATGTTTAAAGTTTGGGAAATCTTTTTGTATTCAATCCGGCTTTAACTTCTCCACAACAGTATCAACGGACTGCCTGGTGTGTTCCTTGGTCTTCATGATGCTCTCTGCGCTTTAAACAGAACCCTGAGACTATCACAGAGCAGGTGCATTTATATGGAGACTTGATTACACACAGGTGGATTATATTTATCCTCATCAGTCATTTAGGACAACATTGGATCATTCAGAGATCCTCACTGAACTTCTGGAGTGAGTTTTTTTTGGTTTTTTTTTTACAAAAGTTTAAAGTATCCAATAAATTTCGTTCCACTTCACAATTGTGTCCCACTTGTTGATTCTTCACAAAAAAATTAAAATTTTATAGGTTTGAAGCCTGAAATGTGGCAAAAGGTTGAAAAGTTCAAGGGGACGAATACTTTGGCAAGGTACTGTATCTAAAATGGTGTTGACTTAGATTTTTCAGCTTTCTGTTTAACCTGTACTGGGCTTTGAATGATCTCGAAACATAGCTATTCTTGATTATTTGTTACGTTTCTTCACAGTTGAAAAATGTTGCGCTTGCTCAATCTTTTAATAAACAGCCGGACGTACTAACTTGACTATATTTCCTAATGTATCACATAGGTCAAGCATTTCATGCTTGGAACTAATAAAAAATCACAGTGGGGGTTATATATTAGCCTTGGCTGCAACTTTTGTATAATCATCATTTCTTTTGCCTGTATTTAGCTTTTAAAAGTACTTAATGTGTTGGATACACTATTGGATGCTGGCACCTGAAGTTGTCACAAGTTTTTCGTTACAACATTAATACCGTAGTCAATATTTCCATTTTTCAGATTTTATTTTAAAACTTGAAGGAGAAGGCAACACAAATAGACCACCATTAGGTGGAACGTACATTTCATGGTACTGTACATAACATGTCATTGTTTGGTTTAACAGCAGTTAGGCCAAACTTGTCAAAATATTCTGGAATTTGGATGTCCAGAACCGCAATCCCATTAAAGTCTATGGGGGAAAAAATTCTGAATGTGTTTCTAAACACATGTGTTTCTAACTTCAACCCTAATCTCTAATCCAAACAGCAACTTCAAGTCCAACCCTAACCCAACTCATTCTAGCATATATAGAGCAGTACAAAACATGTAGTACCGCACTGTGTTGTAGGGAGGCGCTACTAGAAGGCCATTTACTGCATGTTCTTCACTAATACAGGTGTTTTACTAGTAAAATGTTCATAATAATGGGTTGGATCTTCCAGTCAATCACTTGTGCCACAGATCATATGGTGAGTGTGGTTTCAAGATACAGTGCCCCAGGAAAGACCATTTTGCAGTGGAAATATTGTAATCTGAGGCCATTGTAACGTGATTGCTATAATGTACTTTATTATGTCTATCTTGTAATTCATTTTTTAAAATGTCAGGGTTGTTTCATTATTCTATGATTTGCTACAGCTAAATCGAGGACATTTTGTTCTATGAGCTATGGCAAAGTATCCCAATTTGCCTTTAAAGTAATTATATAAAACAGGTTTTACCTGCACAAAGACTTTGGCTATGTTCAAATTGAAACCTAAATCACTGCTAGAAAGTTATTAAATTATATCGTGGACAAATACTTTAATCACAGCAGAAAGAATACTCAGAGAAATCAGATCATAAGCAGGTTGCCTGTGAGAAGAATGGAGGTCATGATTTCTGGTCGTCCTTAGTTACAGACCTCCATAGTCTTAAACCCCTATGTGGGTTATTTTGGAATAGGGGGAAACGTGTCAGGCTACCCCCACATTGGTTAAAGCACCTTGAATGGGGTTTAAATGACCATTGTTTTCTGTTAAATCCTGCTGTTTGCCTTAGACCTATAATGGTTGCTTCAATTTTTGTACCACCTTTGTATGATCGTTAGAGACTGTTTTCTGGAAGGGTTTAATAGGGGTTATTAGGTCAAGATTCAGGATCGCTCTTATTGGGGCAATGACCCTGACCTCAAAAGGGAAAAGGATAGTGGCAGAATAGTGGTTAGTATCATCAATTGTCTTTCCCCAAGAGCTTACCCCTTGGATTTTCCATATCTTGGAACAGCAATAGGAGAGAAAACCTTGGGCTTTGATCATACTGTAAGTCCTACAAAATGATTTATGCTCAACCCATTTTAAAAATTTGACGAATTAGCATCTGTTGGTGAAATAGGGATATAAGACTGGTTTTCTGGTACATGTAAGATTTTTTGTAATTTATATAGTCTGTAGAGTTGTAGTTTTATGTGGCATAATCGTTTCCATTGATACCAAAAGCCACAAAGCTGTGTCACATCCATCATATGACAGATCTAAACAGTTCCTAGCTCACCCCATTTACCCATAATGAGGTCCATTTGGGTTCTGAATACGGCTACAGGCCATGCCATTGTCAAAAGGGCCATAACCCCTGATGAAGGCTCCTAATCACAGAGGAAACAAAGCTGGGCTTAATATAAACTGGATGACGCTTTCCTGAGGAAGTAATAACTCCTACATGATCCCATCTCTTTTCAGAGTGTCATGACCTATTCTTCTAACATAACCATAATGAGCAATAATAAGGTTAAATGGGTCTTCTCATATCATTAAATTGTGTAATGTCGTCCACATAGACTCCTGCATCAGCGATAATCTAAAACTTGCAGCTTTATTGAGAAAAATATTCTTTACATAGTATAAACGATAGAGGAGTGCACTAGGCTAATGCACGCACCTATCGTTTATCTTAACTATTGTTTATCTTATTGTATATTGTATATTTTTTCTCATTTCATTGATTCATTTTAAAGTGTAGGTGAAGGTAAATAAAGTCTATTACCAGATACATTGCTTTTCAGATTTTGCTTCCCTTCAGAGTAAAAAGCAGATCTTATCTCCTGCTTTTGCACACCTATCTCTCAGGCTGCAGCAGCAGCGGTCGGGCTGGGGATGCCACACCTTCCTGTGTTCCTTATCTTGAGGATGGAATCTTGTTTACATTACTTACTGAGAAGCTTTAAGGGTAAGTTCACATGGCTTAATTGCGGCGCGTACTGTATTACGCCGGGTGTTTGCGGAGTCGCGCTTATCGGCGCGTACTCCCGCGACGCGGGAGGCCAGCAGCCCGCCGGCCCCATAGATATGCATTACTTGCAGCGCGATAGCGCCTCAAATAAATGACATCATTTATCTCCCCACGCGTACAATACAATCGTATTGTACGAGCGGGGAGAGGAGGCGTAATCCATAGTTCTCTATAGTTCTCTATGAGAACTGTGGATTACTGTAATGATTGGGGCGCATTTCGCTCTTATTAGAGCGCTGTACGCTGCAAAATACGTGCCGAAATGCGCCCAAAAATAAGTCATGTGAACATACCCTAACTCTAGAGCTCTGTAGTCTTGTGCACTACAATTTGCAAATCATCTGCATTTATGTCACTGAACATGATCCACTAGAAATAGCGTAGCTGACTTGCCAATCACTGCTAAAGAACCACCTACAATCTAACTAGAAAGTGTGAGCCTGAAGCTGTCTGTGGCTCTGTAAAACAGCATGATGAGACAATCCTTTTAAATAGTGGGCCCTCCTATTTTTTTTTACTTGTATCATTTTCCAACTTTAGCATTTTCTTGATTAAAATGTTTCCCTTAATATTCTACTATAGGGAAGGAGGAAAGACTGTAACATGTAGTTATAAAATACCTAAGGACCGTGGAATATATTATCGGAGTTATTCACTGTGTGAGACTCTACAGATATAAGGTGTACACAACGCCAGCTGAATACTCTAACAAGATTTATCCTTTTATTGGTGAATTTAACAAAAGCTGTCAAGATTTAGAGAATGGAAAAGGAAGCTTGTAAATAATCTGGCAGGACACATTGTTAGGCTAAATGTACACTGCACCGCCACAGTTGTCCATGAGGTTACAGGGTTTTTTTTCCTGCTAAATATCTGCTGGCATTTTTGTAGAGCATCACACTAAGCCCAAAACCTCTGTTTTCCATAAACTCACATCAAGCATTGCTTGCCTCAAGTTTCTGGCATCGCATAGACCTCTCTAAACAACGGATGTCAGACGGTTCATGCGTCACAGATTCCTAGCATTTTGCTTGCTTGCGTTCATGTCATATTTTTGTGTTTGGGAAATGTATGGGAATAGGAGGGTGACATAATTTGTATATCCACAGAGCAGCTGCACGATCATTTATCATGGCAGTGGATGCTTTGCAAGGCAGGCCGTTGACCCTACGGTTCATGTCACTTTATATTAATGCCACTTAGTTTATCCGCTAGCTGGTGAGTTTTCTTGGCGGCATTTTTTTTTCTCATGTGCAGTAGAGGAGCATTCGTACAGGTCTCAAGATGTTTTATACACTACTATTTATGGTTTGGGCTCATGTGTTTTCTGCAGGAAAGGCTCTAAATGGATAAAATCTGTAGCGACACAGAAGCATGACAAGGTTCACCTTGTATCCTATGTCACTGTAGTCTTGCCAAAAGGGTTGTCTATATCCTAAAAACAAAAAACAAAAAAAAAATGATTCTGGAGACCTATTAAAAAAACCTTATACTCCCCTTTCTTCAGTTCCCTATTCTACCGCTGGCTCTTCACGGTCTTCTGTTTACATTGTGCCACTTCTGAATGGGCACGTCATTGGGTGCAGTGGTCATATGCCTCACATTTGCATCATATTTTAGAAACAGCTCTGCATAAAGTTATAAATAGAGTTATGGGACCACTGCAGCCAATCCGGGGCTGCTTTGGTGACGTGCCCGTTTGGAATTGGCAGAGTGTAAACAGAAGACTGGGGAGATAGTGATGGCCAAATGTATGAAAACTGTCTAGGTCTAAAACTCACTTTGTTGCCCATAACAACCAATCAGAGCACCCCTCTCATTTTCCCAGAGCACTGTATGAAATGAAAGCGGCGCTCTGATTGGTTGCTATGGGCAACAAACTGAGTTTTAGACCTAGACAGTTTTCATACATTTGGCCCCAAGTATGTTCTTTGGGATAGGCAATCTGGCTCTTTGTGTGCCACATTGTTTAACATGTATGCCTTTTATTGTCCTTGTGGACGCATTTTGCACAGACTTGTTAAATCATTTTGTTAGCAGAGGCTAATAGTTAAAAGCTCAATCCATGTCCTTTCCATGCTTTTGGAGTACTTATAGTCCACCTTACCTATGCTGCTTACTCAAGAATAATCTACCATGTGTTGAAAGATTGTTCTTGAGTTTTTTTAATAGTGAATTCAAAATGCAAAAATAATCCACAAGGGACTTGGTAGTTGCTTTGGATTACCCCCAAATGTAAAGCTAAAGTGTCATCTTTTTTTTATTTTTTTATTTTCTTTCTTCACAGAAAAATCCACAAGAAATCCGCACTGAAGTCTAAACAATTTCATGTACAATTTGGTGCTCCTGCTGATTTTTCTGCAAAATTCTGTGTATTTGCAGTAAAATATTTCTGCAGCATATTTTTCCCATGTGTAGTCACCATGCTTATGTACAATTTTGTGCGAAGGGGTTTGCTGGCAGAACAAAAAAATAAAAAAAAAAACCCTTCAAGTAGCCTGTCTGAATCGTCATGCATATACCTTTAATGTTTTCTGTTCCAGTTTTTCTTGTGCTGTATACAGTCTCCCTTTTCTGTAGTCAAGCAGCAGAACTCCCTATTTAAAAGCTCCATGATCCTTTGCTGTGGTTTGTCTATACGCCCCCCAAACTCGGTCTCAATGCATGTGCAATTTTCTCCTTCCTTGGTAAAACCTTAGAAGACAGAAGTAAAGTTGTGTGATTTCAAAGGACCTTAAAAAAAAAAAAAAAAAAACTTGTTTGGTCACTTGATCTCCTGGGCTCAACACAGAGCTGTTTTCTGTGTGTCTAAACACACAGAACTACTGAGCTTCCTGTCATTAAACAGCTGATGTAGAACTGCAGGCAGCATCTGAGCATCATACTGTACAAATAGAGTTAAAGGGGTCGTCTCATCTCAAAGTTTCATAGGATGCATGAATGAAATAATGCTGCTTTGCTCTGTCACTTCCTGGTCAAGCTGTCTGTAATTAGCATATGAGCACCATGTATTCAGACTTCTCTGTTTATTTTGTTTATTAGTCTAGATGAGATAAATTACCTTCAACCAGGACAGGAGAAGCTGCTGAGCTACTGTAAACAGTAGAGTGATTACTGTCCTTTGTCTGAAAGATCAGATAACACACAAGCGCTCACACTGCCAGCCCAGACCTGTGTGATGACATCACTCCCTGCTATCAGATAGAACAAACAGCAAGGGGGAGGGAGGAGTACACAGGTCGTTCACTTGGGAAACTAGAAAGCCCTCAGAAGGTGATAAAATAATTTGTAGTTCCTTAACAAGAAAATATGAACAAAGCAATATATTTGGAAAACTTCTTAATCTAGTGTTCCCTACATTTTGAAAGCTGATCTTTGTGGTGAGACAACCCCTTTAAAGTATAGATTTTTGTAGTGATTAATTATGTAATATATGTGACACCAGTGTATGGCCTCATATTCCCCAGCTGTCTTACAATATGCCTTGTTCTATATCAAGTAAAACCTTAAATATATGTTACTCCTGCCTTCACCTTTCAGTTCATAGCAACATTGTCATCTGTAATGCACTACAGTTAGGGTCTGCACTTCACCACCTTTCCTCTATAAATTTTCCATATCTCCAGACTCGATGAATGTTTGTTTGTTTTTGTGGTTGATTTTTTTCTGGTCCGCTGTGTTATGTGCCTTTGACATGTTGTGTTTTTAGGCTTATGACTCATATACCAGGGTTACATGGCACTTCTTACGCACCGTATCTGCATTGTTTCACATAAACCCTAATTAAAAGTTCACTAAAATGTCGCAGTATATCTTTATAGTTGTTACAGAGCTCTAAATCCACTGATCCTCTCTACAGTTTATAGAGTTTAATGATAAAATTCTAGCTGCGTGAAAGAGGGTCAAATTTGAGTGGTAATGTTATCTCCAAGGGTGATATGTATGAAAACTGTCTAGGTTTAAAGGGGTTTTGCCACGAAGTAAAATTGACGTGGGAAGCTTACAAATTAAATAATAAACATTTTCACCATTCATTATTATTAAACATTCTGCACCGTTTTTGTCTTAGCTGCCCCTTTAGTGATCCATGGTTTACAGCTCGTCTCCAGGGGATACGACCAGGGCTGAGAGCTCCTCAGTCCTGGTCAGACATGCTCAGACATCACTTCTCTTCTTAGGCAGCTTCTGAGTGTTCAAACCCCAGGTGCTGTCACTCTACTCCCATCCTCTGTCCTCCTTAGTAATTAGTCAAACAGTTCAAATAAATAAAAAAAAAGAAACCTCAATCAGGTTTGTGCATTGATAAAGAGAAAAAAACAACACAGGTTTGGTTCCTGCAGGGATTTGAACCTAGGACCCTTGTGCTGTGAAGCAAAAACTTTACCTCTCAGCTACTCACAATGCTTTACATAGACAGACCTTTCTTTGACTACAGAGATGAAAGGCATGGTGATGCAATTCAAACAAATCACACACGCCCCTTCTGAGCACACAGAGCTGAAGAGCTGGATGCAGGAAGTATGAAATGAGATCGTGGCAAAACCCCTTTAAGAGTTTATTTGTTGTCCATAGCAACCAATCAGAGCTCCCCTTTAATTTCATATAGTGCTCTGAAAGGAAAGGGGTGCTCTGATTAGTTGCTATGGGCAAGTCTTCGAGCTTCACAGTTTTCATACATGTCCCCCCAAGTGTATGAACCCAAGAGCTACTCTGTGTTGCATAAGGAGCCCATAGGGTCACTTAGCTGTCTCCCCAATGCTGTGTGTCACACTCTGGGAGGCGCACTGTTTCTGTCTCAGCCCTCCGTACTCGCCTCTCTTTTACAGAGTTAGTCACTGGAATCACAAGGCTCCATGGCCTAGTCAGCACTCGGTCAGCTCTAGTCGTCACAGCACCTCTTTTTCTTTCCTTATTGTGACCTAGTACCATACCTACCTTGTGTGTATGAACTGTCTTGTAGCTACACATCATGCAAGGCAGGGGAAAAAATAGTGTGTGTGAGGGTCACAGGTACAGTGCAAGATACAAACTGGTAATGGCTGGGGAGGGGTGGGGGTGGCAGATATTCCAGCTATACAGGGCCCTAAGGTTACTTCTAGCAGCCCTGGTTACAGTTCACCCCAGCATTGCCACAGCATTATCTTTTATAGCAGAAAGCATATGGTTAACTAGGCTTTGCCGCATTTTACCAGCTGTCCTCAGTGAACGGAGGAGACGCACATGCATGCACAGTTCTCCCCGTTTTTTTTTTTCGATGGCGGTTTCAAATTTAGCCAAGTGTGTATTTAGCTATATGAATAGAGGAGAGCTGTGCAAGTACACCATCTTCTCATTTACTGAGCCCGGCTAATAGCATGAAACGTAAGATTTCACATTTCTTACAATGTTATATCTTTCATATCACATTGAAAGAGCTCCACACAGCGTGCACTGGCTTCTTGCTCAGTGTGCTGTTTCTCTGTTGTGGGAATGTTCACACAGCATTTTGGATCCGAAAATCGCACCCAAAATCGCTGTGTAAATCGGATCCAAAACTCATCCAACACACAGGTGCGTGTTTGGATGCGTTTTGGCTGCAGCAGGAACGCATGTTTTAAATAGGGCGTCTGCTGCATATTTCGGATCAAAAATTGAAATGACAATTCTTTCAGCGGATCCGAAAGACACCTCAGAAAGACGCAAGTAAACACACATCGGCGATTGAAAGCAATGTAAATCAATGCACATTGTTAGATGCGTGTTTGGGTCCCAAACACGGATCCAAAAATGCATCTATAAACGGATCCAAAATTGGTTCAACAAAACTGTGTGAAAAATGCCCTTATTCCTTTTAGACATTTATTATGGAATCTGTCAGCTGGGAGTTACCGATTGGGGGGGTGTCTGCACAGTCTGACATTGTCCAACCAGTGCCAGGACATGCCTCTTTTAAACCTCAAGTGGTAACACCCATTTGACTGATTTAGTAATACATTTAAAAAAAACAAAAAAAACCGCACCAGACAGAGTGAGGCTATGTCTACACATTATGGTAATACATTTGGATTTTTGGCCAATTCAGTATTTAAAATCCATCGAAAATCTGACATAGACTGCAATATCAAATCTGTGCTGTAGTCCATAAAGCACAGATTTTTTCCGATCGGTTTTAAAATCCGTTGGAAAATGTTGGCTATTCCGGCCGGATTTGCTGTCAGCCCCATACATTCAATACATGTCAGCGACGGCAAATCCGAAAACCGACCACGGTTTTAGCAAAAATGTGTGCCAAAAACGCGGTCCAGCAATGTTAAAATGTCGTCTGATTTTGGACAGCATTTTAACATTTACTGTGTAGGCACACCCTTATAAGAGAAGATGCTCCAGAATTGTTATTTCACAGGGAACACAAGGATTTATCTAAACATACCTATTAGAAACAGCCACAGTTCCTCTAAGCATTATGGTGATCAATAATGTTTCCATTCCGAAGGGTAAAAAAAAAAAAAAAAAAATTGAAGCACAAACTAAACTAAAGAGCGTGTTTAGTAGACTTTGATTATATGTATTTACATTAGGCTGGATAACCCTTTCTATGAGAAGGAAGTCACTTTTTCATAGACCTTTGGACAGGAAATATGCGGGGGCACAGAGTTTATTTTCTAGGTCAGAGTCCAGGCTGCCGCGCTTCACATATTCCTAACCAAAAAAGTTAATGAGCAATCTGATTTGTGCTTGTTTAGTGAAAGATGTCCCCTGCCCCTGTTTCAAAAGGGTATCAAAAAATTTTTAGAGGGCTAAAAAAAGGCTCCCAAGTCTTCCTTTGCTTCAGGGTAAGGGAAAGAAGGATTAAAAACCCCCAGCTTCCTGCCCTTCTATCTACACTGGATCACCATGTCAAAAAACCCCTGTTTAAAAAAGGGGGGTTTTCTCTTGCTTTATGGCTGATGAAAACCTCTTGGATATCAAACCAAAAAAACTTTCCGGGCCCTTTTGTAAAAATGTAATTACAAAAGGGAAAAAAAAACGGGAAAAACGAACTAAAAAAATTTTTTACAGTTCTCTATGTTCCTGTTAGACTAACTTTAAACAATAAACCGCCCCAAAACATTATTTTTGTAGGGAAATTTTGTGCAAAAAACAGAGTTTGGGGTAGGGGGCCCTTCCCTTGGGAAGTGCCTCCTTTGTATTAAATGTGTAGAACATCTTCATATTTTGATGCCCTGCACTTT
Source organism: Phyllomedusa bahiana (assembly GCA_025379985.1). Taxonomy (NCBI): domain Eukaryota; kingdom Metazoa; phylum Chordata; class Amphibia; order Anura; family Hylidae; genus Phyllomedusa; species Phyllomedusa bahiana. The sequence continues at coordinate 65,554 of JAODAL010020511.1, forward strand.
TTCTGGTTTTTTTTTCCGCGGTTTAAAGCTGGGGGTTTTGTTGGAGGGGGTAAAGGGTAATAAAAATAATAATAAAAAAATTTAATTTCTTTATTTCTTTAGCGCCAACATATTCCGCGCACTTTACAAATTCCAAGGGGGAAAAGTACGGGACATTACCCCCTTTAAAATTTTTTTAAAAAATGAAAACCCCGGGTGGGGCCCCCATGCTCTTGAAGAGCTTAAACCAATTTCTATTAGGGTGTAGGGGTAAAAACATACGGTAAGGGAATTCCCTAAGTTTTACAATGGCCCGGCCTTTGTTTATAAATAGGGGGGGGTTTTAAAATTAAAAAAAGGGAAATTAAACCTAAACCCCCCGGGACCGTACATCTATTTACGTAAGTGCCTGGTGGTGCCCAAGGGCAGGGGAGTGACAGATGTTTTGTGAAAAGCAGTTAGGGTCTTGGTGGGCCGGGACGAAAAGATGTTTTTTCCCGTGGGCCCTTTTTAAAACTGTGGGGTTTTTAAAATTGGGCCTGATCGCCGTGGTAGCATTTTCCCAAGGAATTGGTAAGCCACGTGGGGAAATCTTGTAGGGGGGGATGGGGGGTTTCTTAGAGATTGGGGAATTGTTAGTTGTTTTTCCATCAGCAGGCGGAGACCCAAGGGTAGGGCGGGTAGACGGGGGGATAGGGAGGGAGGGGAAGGGAGGAGCAGCGCTGGGGAAAGGGGTTTTGGGGGTGAGAGTGGAGTTTATACGTACCTGTACTGGAAAGGGGCAACCGGAGTAAACTGACACAGGGTAGAGGCATCAGTATAGCACCCTGGGGGAAAAAAAGGGACAACCCTGGCTGTGCTTTTTGGACAGTTTGGAAAAGGGGGGGAGTTTGCAGAGAGGGAGACCGTAAGCAAGGAGTTGCATTGTCAAAACGAGAAAGGGTTTTGAGCAGTAATGAGAGTTTTAGTCGTTTTTACAGGAGAAATGGGGGATTTTGGAGTATTCTTGGGTTTTTAAAGGGGACGGAAGGGGGACAAGGGATTGGTTTTTTGGGGAGAAGGGCAAGGGTCAGAAACCCAAAAAAACCCCCAGGGCAGGGGGCTGCCCCTGCCTTTGGGGAAAAGGGGTTGGGGACCCCATAAAAGAAAAAGAAATTTTTAGGGGGGCGGGGGGGGGGGGGTGGTTAGTAAAATGGCGGAAAAACAAAAAAGTTCAGTCCCTTTGTGAGGTTTAGTTTGATGGAGAGGGGGGACTTTATGTCCCGGACAGGGACAGACCCGTCAGGGTGTTTTTTAGCAAGGCTGGAAAGGGTTTTCACGGGAGGAGGTGTATAATTGGGGGTCATCCCCATAGGATGGTTTTCTGGAAGCCAAATTACTGTTGGTTTTTCCCAAAGGGGGTGTGTACCCAAAGAAAAAAAGGGAGGGAAATAGAAATGATCCCTGAGGAACCCCAACAGCAAGAGGAAGAGGGGAGGGAGGGGGGAACCAGAAACGAGAATGAAGGAGCGGTCAGAGAGGTAGGACGAGAACCAAGCCCGGGGCGGTGTCCTGGAGGGGCCCAATTTGGGGCTGAGCATGTGGGAAGGGAAATTTGGGGATCCCCAGTTTTCAAATGATGCAGAGAGATCCAAAAGAAGACCACAATTTAAATAGTTTAACCCGAGATTTTGCTTTTTTAGGAGGGGATTTTTTAGATTTAACAAGGGGAGTTTCCGTGGGAGTGTTGGGTGCGGGAAACCTGTTTTCAAACGGGTCAAGAAGAGAGTTAGCAGAAGGGAAAAGGATTAGGCGGGAGTAGGACCAAGCGTTCCCGGAGTTTGGAGATGAAGGGGAGGTTAGAGGGTTTGGGCGGTTAAAATATCCGCACAGGCGGGGCCCGAGGGGGGCTTTTTTTGTTTAAAAGGGGTTTTGATTTGGCGGGGTTTGAAGGAAATGGCCAAAAATCCCCCGTTGGGGAGGGGAGGGTTACAGATAGCAGTAAAGGGGAGAGAGGGAAACTGGAGAAAAAGGACTGGAGAGGTGGGTTTGGGAAAGGGGTCGGGGAGAGCAGGGGGGTGGGACGAGCGACAGGGGGAAGCCCCCGGGCACTTTTTCCCCTGTCGTGGGTTTAAAAAGGGGTGCGAGTAGATTAGAGAACGGCGTTGGGGGGGACAGGAAAGGGATCCCTTTGGGGGGCTGAGTTTTGTGCCCATCCTCCCCCAAAAAAATTCAAAAAAAATTAACCTTCTGCTTGTTCCCTGTGGCTTGCCGTGAAAAACCCCCTTCATTTTTCATCTTATTCATCCCTTTTTTTGCTCAACTTGCCCACAAAATTTATTTTGTATTGTCTTATAATATTTGATGTATTATATTTCCTTATAATACTTGTGTTGTATTGTATTGCTTTATAATGAATATATTGTATTTAATTGCCTTATTTTAATTTTTTTTGGGGGATTTGTCTTTAAAATTATTTTGTATTATATTGTTAAAAATTTATTTGTATTGTTTATGTATTGCCTTAATACTTAAAGGGGTTTTGCCAAGGGTGAGTTCCTTAAAATTTAAAAGGGTGGGTTTCTCCCCTCTTTAGGGTTGAAAAAGGGGCGTTTTTGTTTCTGTGTTTAAAAAAAACAAGTACCCCTCTGTGATGTCCAAAAGCTAACCTCCCCTGCACGCTCCTGTACTCAGTCTCTGTGTTGAAACCAAACATTGTTTTTTGTAATCCACAAAGGGGGAAACCCGTATTGTGCCAACTGTTTTGCGTTTATTTTTTTCCCCTTATTTGATCAGGAGGAAGATAAGCTCAGCGGCAGCCTTGGGGTTTTATTCCTTTTACTGCAGGGCGGGAGAGGAGATGGAGGGGGGCTTTGCAGGGGGGCAAACTGCATGTTTACCAGGAAAAAATTACAAAACCCGTGGGGTTCTCTATACAATTTGGGACAAGGGTCTTTTTCCCCCTCCCTTCAAAGATCCCTTATGTTCCCTGGGCCCCTTAATACAAAAATTTTCCCAAACAACGAAAACACGGCAGATGCTTGGTCCTGTTTAATGTAAACTGGGCAGGAAAAAAAGGGATGTTAATTTAAGGCTGTAAACTCTCAGAGGGCTTCACCCTTTTTTTTATGACCTATATTTAGGAAAAATGATTAAATAGCCATTTTTTGGGGGATCCCCCCGCATCATTTTCCCTTTTTGGGGAAAAAAACCCTTTTAAAAAATAGTAAAAAAAAAAAATTTCATAGCCACCCAACTTTTTATGAACCAGGTGAAAAATGAGTTGCTATACTGGATATTCCCAAATTGAATACCCGATCAGCTTTTTGGGCTCAAATTTAGAAAGATTTTTTTATATTTTTTGGTTTTTGCTTTTTTTCGGGGTTTCCTTTATAAAAATTTTCCAAAAAAATTTATTTTTTTTTGATTAATCATGATTTTGTAAATGTCTTCTAAATGTAATGAAAAAAATAAAGCAAATTCCTTTTCTATCTATATGACAATATACAGTATGTATAAATTTTTTTTAAACCCCAAAAAGTTATGGGTTTTAATATGGGATTCTTTTTAATTTGGAATTTTGCAATATAGCCGTAAATCGGGCATTTCTTAAATTTTCGTCAAGTTTTAAATTTTATTCCCTTTAAAATCCGGTTTTTGCAATTTGTTTTTACTTTAAAGCATTCATTTTTTAAAAGGGTTTTTGTAATGGATATACAATTTTTTTGTAGTATCCC